>PVLD010000080.1:0-135943 GCA_004027595.1 Dinomys branickii
GGGAGTCGCCGGGGGGCTGCGCCGGCTCGGGAGGCGGGAGGGATCGAGCCGTCCGTGCTCTCTTAGAACTCTTTTAAAAGGTTATCCTATTAAGGAAAGGTCCTATCAGACATTATAAGGGTTCCGTGAAAAGGCATCCTGAACTATAAAGAGTCTGAGTGTGACACAGGGCAAAAGAGAAAAACCTAGTCTGTGTGTTCTGATTATGGTGTCACTCAATACATATATGATAGTGAGGAAGTTGGACATAACCAATGTGTTCATGACAGTTGGGTAGAAAAAACACAGAAATAATAGGATAGCAAAACACCTCCAATGTAACATTTCTGTGTCTTGCAAGGGACTTAGGGATGCCTAAGCCTGAGATAGGTTTTATTTGCGAATAAGCGTTTCTAATATGCTTCCAGAAGCTCAAATCTACCATCTGGCTGAAGCAGCTGTGAGGAAAACCTTTGTTTTGTTGTTTTGCAGTTTGTTTCTGCTAGTGTCAGACAGAACCTCAATGCAAGAGGAAAAGGATGCAATACAAACAAAATAAAGTTATTTAAAATAGATAGTTGGAATTAGGGTATCAGGAGTGCCTTGGAGATACATGGGATGCAGGTAAACCCCACTGAGGTACATAAAGGCATACTTTCTAGGAATAGTGGACCAGAAAAATGCCCCTTGGTGCAACTGTGATACATAAAGCAGAATTAAAATAATGTTTCTGAATTTTAATTTTGAATCACACATGTAAGATGTGTTTCCAACATTATAAAAAATTGAGTAGTATGTGAACATTAAAAAGTTTTATTGAAATGCACCTTTAATAAGAAATCTGATTGAGAAGTCATTTTTATCTTATTTATTCACTTTTTAAGTTTTTGAAACATTTTTTGGTTTTTGAGACAGGGTCTTGCTTTATAGTTCAGGATAGCTCTAAACTCACTATGTAGGGAAAAGTTTGCTATGAAAAGTTTGCTATCCCCCTGTCTCAGCCTCCTGGGTGCTGGAATTATAGATATGTCCCACCATGACAGGCAGAAGTCATTTTTTTAAATGTAATTCTTCATATAAAAGTAAGTATGATTATGTAATGATGGGAGATAATTCAAGCATAAAAATAGTTTTGCAATCCTCCATGATCACATCATGAAAATAGAATTGCTTATACTGCCTTCTAGTTTTCTGTATGATAGCAATTTGAACATATGTTCCAGGAGAGCAGGGGTTTTTATCTTGCTTACTACTGTTTACCGCTGCACATTCAGTGCCTACGTCACTGTCTGCTTCATGTTAGATCATCAGCAAATATTTTTTTACTCAAGAATACACATAATTATATAACTAAAGTATGATATATAATTTAACACTATAAATGTATTACTTTTTATCCCCATTTTTTCTGTGCTAGTAAATATTTTAATGACTCCATGAAACTCATGGTTTTATAATAATTTGCTTAACCAGTAAAATATTGGTACCCTAACTTTCGTATATATAGATGTTTATGAAAATTTCTAATTATATCCTTAGGATTTATTGAAGTTTTACCAGTGAAATGTTAGTCAGTGGGTAAGAATATTGTCATAGGTCTTGTCACATATTTCAAACAGCCCTAAAAATGGTTCTATCTACTTACAGCAGTGGTTCATCATAATTTATCCTCTATCTCCAGCACAGAACAATTTTAATTTTAAAAACATATTGCTGGGATTGGCAAAATCTATGTCTTTTTGTCATCACAAATATTTGTGAGTTTGACAGTTTTTATTATTTGTATAAGCTATTTGTGAATAATTTCTTTACATTCTTTCTCCTGTTTGTGGGTGTTAAATTATTTTTATATTGATTTTTTATCATTATCTCTATACCGGTGACAGCCCATTAGGGCCTCTCAGGTAGTGGATGCTCCTTGGGAGCCTTTAATTCACGTAACTGTTTTGTGTGGCAAATTTTCATATTTGACACAGCAACGTGTTAGTACTCTTTTCATTCCCCAGTTCTTTTAATTTTCTTTATTTCTATGCTTTTGTGCTTGTTAAAGTCCTTCTCGTGCCATAATTGGATTGATTTTTCAGCTAAAAGGTTCCCCTACTTTACCATTTAACTATAATTAATCTGGCATTTGCTTTTGTCTGTGACATGAGATGAGTCTAATACATGGTTTGTAAAAATACTAATTATATTAGATTCATTTCTCAAATAATGCTTTTGTTTGCTTCTGACTAAAATGCTACTTTATTTGACTATCACCCATCTATCTATCTATCTGACCTTTGAAGTATGGATTTTCTCTTCATTTCTGGTGATGAGGATAGTTTATTTGATTTCTATCCTGTTTTTAATGTACAGTAATTTTTTGTAGTATATTTTAATATTTAGGAAAGTAAACTTTGCTTCCTTGATGTTTCCTAAGGCATATTTTACAATTTTTTTTCAGTTTATTGGTGAATGATTGAATATTTTAAGATTTAAAATTGAGAATTTAAATTGATGTTTTTATGACATAAAATTAATATTGAAAGATTTGACATTTTATACATTACTGAGTCTTCCTACCAAGAATATAGTGGAGCTTTCCAAAGAATATTTTTCTCACCTTTAGTAATTTTATAGTTTTTCATATCCTTTATGCTTTTTGCTGAGTCTTCACTGTGCACTTTAAGCTACATAAAATAAGTTTTGTTTCAGCATTTAGATTATTCTTTGAGCCTTTTATTTTATATTTATATTTGTAAGGTTTGTCGCTCTTTTAATTTTTAATCTTTTGATTTCACTAAGTATAGGTAAGTCTCTTAAAATCATCATGCAATATCAATGTATTTATTAAGTCAACCATCTAAGAATCATTTTTTTTTTCTCATAAATAAATATGATCCACCAGGCATGGTGTCACATACCTGTAATCCCAGCACTCAGGAGGCTGAGGCAGGAGGATCCTTGTGAGTTTGAGACCAGCCTAGGCTACAACTGAGTTCAAGCCCAGCCTGTACTGCATAGCGAGACCTTGTCTCAAAAAGACAAAAAAAAAAAAAAAAAAAAAAAAAAAAAAAAAAAAAAAAGAAATACCATCCAGTTGCATTTATTGTTGTTGGTGACATATTTCTCTTACTTTGGTCATATTACTTTAGGCATTATATTTTTTATCTTTATTTGCTCATTAATCCATTTCCATCTATGTTACATAGATATTTATCTCTGCATTTATTTAAGTTTGTTATTTTAAGACAAAAATGTGTGTAATATTACTTATGTTTATTTAAAAAGTCTTAACCATAGTTATTCATTCATCTATATGTGAAAATGATCATAATGTTTAATTTCTCTTTATTCAAGATACATTACCGGCTAACCTGAGGTTGGCGGTATTTCTCTTCATGTATAGCGATGTTATAATCAGATTGCTCATCACTAGAATTTATGTATTTTGGGCTGAGGATAGACCTAAGTGGCGCAGTGCCTGCCTGGCAAGTGCAAAGTTACGAGTTCAATTTCTGGTACCCCCAAAACTATCTATCTATCTATCTATCTATCTATCTTAATATATTTATAATTGTGTAAGTTTTGTTTCATATAAATTTATAAATATATATCTATAACAAATACATATGTTATTCTTACTTCTTTTGGGTTAATTTTTACATTGCAACATTTAATTTTAAAGTCATTTATAATGTAATTATTTAAAATTAGTATTTACCATATTTAGTCACTTTCATGGTTTTTCTTTTACCTGTTTCTGGATTTTACTGGTCTTTAATGTCAAGTTGGATAGCAAGCATTCCATTCTTGATATCCTTGCATATCTGAGCATATATTTTCTTCACATAGTAAAGGAAAATTTTCTGTCGTGTTTTACATGTTTCTTCTCGGGTCTCTGTATGTACATTTAAGTGTTTAATACTGTGAAGGAAACTCACATACTATTGTGATACTTTCACAACGCCTGAACGGATTCTTATAATCTTTGCATTTCTTTTATTCCTCCGGCAAATGCTTGATAGTGTGCTGTTCTCCCTGATACGCAGCACAAATGTGCATTCAGTTTGAACGTTAGCAAACTTTCCCATTTGCTAACACGAATCATTTTTAGCCCGCAATATTTTCTCCTATAGTCTTTAATTGTGACCAAAAGATCTTGTGAAGTTGCTTCTTCAGGGGCATTTCTTGTACTTAAATTTTCATTTTTATTCTCTGTCCAAATCTTTTAGTTTTTCGGTGCATCTTTAAATGTCTTTATCATTTTTACTCTAAGCTCTGAGACAATGTGTAATTCTGGACCTCGAATGGTTAAATTTTCTACTTTGTTATTTCTGTATTTTACTGGCTGCAATTGTGGCATGTTAGTTTCCTGAAAGTGTATATTTTTTGTTTATATACCATTTGTAGTTCATCTTGCTCACTTTTTCTTATTTCCATGTTTAGTTTTTGTCTCTTAATAATTTAATAATATTACAATTTATCTTCTTACTTTCTATTCATTGTGTCAGTTTGATTTCTGAAAATTTTTCTAATTTCCAAAATGGATTAATTTTAGAGTTTCTTACTCCACGGTTTGGAAACACTATTTTCAAAAGCTAAATATATATGTTTTCTTAAACTCTGATTTGACTCAAATGAGGCAAGATTCAGTTTCCAGACTTAGTATTTACTAATGAACATAATTCTAAGTTATCAGATGCTGAAAATAATTAGTTATGTTGTTTTAATAGCTGCGATTCAAGTTGACTTGTATAGAACCCACATAATTTGTACCATGGGCAGGTATTAATATAGTGTTTAATAACTATTAATGCATATGGAATGCTATCAATCTGGCAATGCTTTTATCTGTTTGACCTATTACACTGTATTTGTAGAAACTACATTTCTCATGCTGGAATACAAGCCTTTTCAATTTACTGCTTTCTTGGCTTTTTAATTTGCTAAATCTGAGCGGTTTTGAATAAATAAGAAGACTAAGAGATGGAAGGAAGGTGGAATGTGGGGAAAGGATGGGAATCTAAAAAGAATTAAAATGTGTTATATACATGTCCCAACTCCCCACGGGGAATGTAACCACTATGTACTGCAAACATGTACTTACAAAAATAAATTAATTAAAAAGAAAAGCTAAGACAGGAATAGTTTTCAGTTCCTTCCCTAAGGCAGCACCTTGTGAACAGAATTTAGTTGGCATATGCTATGGGTCTCTGGGTCAATGAAATATACATCAGACTTCTTTTTTCTTTCAGGAAGGATCCACTCAACAGCAAAGCAGTACAAAATTTTTACAAATCATATGTTATTGTCCTTATATTTTGTGGGATTCCTCAAAGATTCTAGTAGAATGCGTGTGTTTTTCTCTTAGGCATCACTGTTTGTTAGTGAGTTTTTATTCTTTTACTTGTCTCTGTAGGTTTTTTTTTTAAGTGTTGGAATTCATGAGAATGTACATCTAACTCTAAAACTGAGGTTAATTTAAATATAAATATATCTAAAGCAGCATGATGGTGCATGCCTATAACCCAAGCCTTGGGAGGCTGAGACAGGATCACCATGAGTTCAAGGCCAGCCTGGGCAACATAGTGAGTTCAAGGTCAGCCTGAATTGCACAGGGAGACTGTCTCAAAAAAAGTGAGAATTTAAATATATCTATATTTTAATACTTTTAGAAAAACATGCCTATGAATTATGCATTGAAGCCATGCAAAATTACATGACCAAAAATTATTTGACTGTATTGTTAATAATTTCTAACTCTATGAACAATATCAATAATATGATTACTAAAAATCATATCAAATGTGAAAGAATCAGCTATCTCTAGTTCCTCTGTATAACTTTCTTTTTCATAACTTAGCATCAGTGTAGTAAAGAGCACTGACACAATATCCAAAAATGGCATTAATAATTTTGATCCCCACTTGAGAGACTCAGAAATCCCTAGATGGGCCACACACCACCCCAGTGCTTCACGATGCTCTCGTTCCTTCTCCGGAGTGATGCCTGTCATTCCAGCCTTTGTACTGGTCTGCCTCACATTTGCAAGGGTTCATTTATCTTAAAACTTTCATTTCTGCCAAACCTCTTGGGTTAAAACACTTAAAACTATCACGATGTGTTTGTATCTTCAGCTGAGGGGAAGGCAGGTTTGAGGGCTGGGAGAGAATCTGAAAGATTAAGAGGTGAGGTTCTATCACCAAGATGAAAAGATTGGGATACTACGAGGCTGAAAATTCAGCAAACAGAAAGACAAAGATAAATACTGAGAATAAGCTTTGCCCGCATTGTAGTTTGGTGATTGGCTAACGCTTACTTAAATCTCTCTTTTCACTGAACTAAGATAGACTAAGATAAACTTGCTTTTCGTTGAACTAAGACAAACCAGGAAAATGAAACAAATTAGCATGTACTGTATATTGAAATATTTGTAAAACAATGGAATATGCAATTTGAGGAAGTATTTGAACTTCTCCTTAATTCCTATTTATCTCTACTATTTTTGACTGTGTCCGTATCTCCTTGTCTCTCTCTCTCTCTCTCTTTCTACAGTTTCCCATAGGGGCTCTTATCCATTACAAATCATGATGCTGTCTACTTATAATGCCTAGTGTGGAGATACAGTGTTTGATCAAACAGTATCTGGGAGGTAGGATGCAGTGGTCATGCGCAACTCTAAAGTACAATTTTGAGATTTTGAAATGTTCTATTATTCACAACCTTCCACGTGCATGTAGCTTTCTTGTTTGTTTGGTTTTCTGTTTGTTTATTTGTTTGCGACATTAGGGATAGAACCAGGCCCTCTATTCTGTGCTACATCCCATCTCTTTTTCTTTTTTTCTTTTCTAATTTTGAGACAGGGTCTTTCTAAACTCCCCCCGCAGGACTTGAACTTGTGATCCTCCTCCCTCAGCCTCTCAAAGTGCTAGGATTCCATGTGTGTGCCACCATGCCCAGCTGATTTAAACTTTCTTAATATTAAAAAAATCCTTAAATCTTAATCTGTAAGTGAAAAGAATTTTTTGTGAAGGGCTATGGAGGGAAAAATCTTCCTTAAGTATAAAAATACAAGGAGAGAGAATTTGTATTTTTCCTTTCTTCCTTCTTGGCAGTCAGGGAAGCATTTGGCAAATAATAATTGCTCAGTAAATATTTGTTGATTCAACAAATCAATAAACAGATGATAAATTAATGAAGTCAGCATCTTTAAAGAGTAGTATCAAGACTGTTGGACATTAGCATATGCAGTCTGGTGTGAACAGAGCATTGAAAGAAACTTCAGAACTGGGTTCTTTTTAGCATGAGGCTCTGTTGCTATGTATCATTTAAACAATACCTTTACCCCCCAACTTAGGCTTCTCCTAACCTGTACTTTCCCTTCTGTAACCTGAGTTGTACGAGAATTTTTTAATGAGTATAAGCTTTGCGGTACATTCAAGTAAATATAGTTGCTGGTAGTTAATTTTTCCAATTAATTATTTTGATGCCCTATGTATCATATTAGCCAGAATATCTGCTGCTTTCCCCCTGAATTTCTCTTGAGCTCAGGGGTTAAGCAGTGTAACATAGGAGAATATCACAGACTCAGACATTGGCTGTGGCTGTTGCTGTGTGCTGCCATGTGTTGAATGACACTTTTGACAGATGACACCAGTCCACCTGGTGATAATCTCCTTTGGGCCACTGAGCCGGCCCTCTTGCCCCAGTTCTACAGGGGGAGCAAGCAATTATATTCACCTGAGTCAGCTTGGGTAGCTATTCATTTACAACAATCATGCTCAACTCTTTGAATTCTAAACCCACCTGCCTCCCAGGGTGCCAGCCAGACTGACGATGTGATTTTTTTTTTTCCCAGTATTTTCTACCTTTCTGAAACAGAACCTCTTTCATTTGTAGAGTTCACATTGAATCAGCAGACTATGGGCTGATTTCCCTTTAAACCCACAGAGTGTAAATTGTCTGATACCATAAGCTATGCATATCCATATGTATATCCACATAAGTGCAAGTACTACATGCTTCAGCTTTCAGTTTGGGATTCTTTTACTTGATGGCCAAGTTAGACTAAGAGGGGTGAAAGGGAAATGACACCATTTTACCGTGTCTCATCCTCATTTGAATCCACACTTGTAGGCTATTTTGGTTAGCTAGATTCAAAATGTGTATCTCTAGCACACAGCCTAACCCCTGAGTAGTTTTTATTAATAATGCGGAACTGTTTTCTTCTTTAAGAGGGTGAAATAATTGCACAGACTTTCTTCAATTACATTGTCCCATATGTTGTAAGATAAGTTAGATGAACGTATGTGTTTCATTATGAACACAACATATCAAGAGGAGGATAAAAGATATTTGGATCCTTTCACAACTGCCCTCTCTTCTCCAACCCCATCAAAACCCTTGAAGTCTCAGGAAATTTGGCTGATAATCACCTGTGAATCCTCTCACATGAAATTTCCAGTAGTTTCTGAAGTTAATGCAGCCCCCAAATGCCAACAGAACAGACTTTGCTATGTTACAGAACATCTGGTTCTGATCCTGGCAAAAGAAAATGAAAAGTAATGGAAACCAATTGCCAGGGTAGTTTTTTTCAAGGTTCTTTTTTAGAAATGGGCAGGGATTCAATGGGCATCAATTCCAGGAATTGCTCATTCCCTCCCCATTTTTGGTCCTATAGCTCTTTCAATTACGCACACATCCAGATTTATATGCAGCCATATCTTCTTTTATCTGTGCAGCAAATCTTCACTTTGCTAGGAATTTCTGATCTATAAGGTGGTGCACTTGAAAGGGAGTCAACATAATAAATCCTTCAAGTAACAGGATTATCGTTATTAATTAGAATGTGTTTTGCATTTACTATTTAAAAAGCAAGTAGTGGGTGTTGGTGAGATGTCAGGGACACTGGTCCTTTTACTAATTCCTATTTCTCAGAGCTTATAAATTTACAAGAGATCTCATATTTCACAGAAACAGCGCAGTCCTAAAGACAAAATATACTATAGTGTTGGCTGTCAAAAAAGGAATTTTTAAACTCAACCTTTAAAAATGAGAAAATAGTGTGTGTCTACCAATATATAACGAACATGATTCTGTATAGAAGATAAGATCACCTTTTATATATTTTAATGAAAAGTAATAAATTTGCTTATGGGTTTAATATCATAGGAATATTTATCAAAAGGCTACATTCCTAGAGAAGTACAAAAGGTAGAAGCACCGCAACGTGTGTGTCTCAGGATGCTTTACAATTTCACTTTATTTGAAATTAAAGCCCCAAACTGATCAGATGTTTGTGATTCTGCTAGCACAGGAAGACTATTTTCATCTCCCTCTCTGTGCATACCCTCTCTGGCTCTGTAGTCAAAGTAGATATCTTGAAAAAACTGAAATTTTAGATAACCTGAACAAAAAAATCTGACTTTGTGGAAACAAAAAAGGCGGTATAAAAGAAATTGTATCGGACAGGTGGGTGAAACAGGGGTCACAAAAGCTAAGAATTCATCAATTTCAAATTAAGCACTTCTAAAGCAGTCCATAGCATTAAAAATGTTTTGTTATTATACTAAGTCATATTCCTATCACATTTATACCATTTCGTTGCTCCAATATTTATATGATGGATGATTTCTGATCTAGAGATTCAATTATAATGAACCCCACAACATTTCTCTGCCATACTTTTAAGACTTCTAGTCTCAAAAGAACAGATATCCTAGAAGTACAATAAAATATTAGGAAAGTGAAAGATTTGGGATGTCTTCAAGTTTCCGAGAGTATTGGTGAATGCCTGACTTTGAGCTTCCCCTCCTTGGGCTTCCTGTTAGTACAATGGACTTCTAGTCCATAATGCCACTTTCTTCCCAATGCCATGTGGGCCCAAGGACCAACACAATTCTATTTTTCTTATACTGCTGAATTCCATAGGAATGAAGAGAACTTTGCACTAAATCCTTCAAAACATTAAGTCCTGTGTAACCAAAATTAAGCTGACACAAAATATCTTTCAAAATTTTCAGCACTCCCTGTTATCCCTCTCTATGTTCAATGTTTGGGTATTTTTTTTTTTGTACTGAACAAAGAGAAAAGGGGACTGTGTGAAGAGAAGTGTGTTAGAGCTACTTTAGCGAAGAGCTGAATATCAAAGTCATTCCCAGTTTTTGTGCAAACATAGATGTAAAATTTAATTAATATGTATATTCAGTGTCATAGCATCTAAAATATATGCACTGCAAAGGATTAGACAGGCCACGATCTGTCAGGTAAATACATATTTTGATGCATGCCCAAACCCCAAATAAAATTTGGAAACCATTTGGGAAGGTCTTGAGTAAATGTTCTTGATATTTAAAATATGCTCTGCCTTACCATATGTTTGAAGAATTATGAATATTGGCCAGTTTCTCTTTGCGAACAGTTGCAGTGCGAGGACTGACTTTTAGAAATTCCTCACTACATGATAGTGTGTGGAGGATCATTTGAATTCTGCGTGTATCACTTTATGGATTTTCAAAATTTGAAGGATTAGTGGCAGGGCAGTTGGGTCAGTTTAGATATTAGGGCTAAGGTGCCCTATGGAATTGAGAATGTCATAGGCATTGAGCAAGGACCCAGAGTGACTTTCCTTCGTTAACAGCTGCCACAGTCCTTGTGTATCTGGACCACAGGTGAAAGCATAGTTCCAGGAGATGCATCTAGTGTGGAAGAGAATTCACCAAAGGGGCAGCTGAGTATGACACCTCTGCGTGATAAAGGGAGTTTAGAGCTATGGTGAGCCCTGTAAGATCTTTAGAGCCAAATCAGATACCTTTTTTAATTTTAAAAAACAAATAGCAACAACATAGACAAAAATAAAACAATAACAATGAAATAATAAAGATACAGGGTTTCAAAACAAAATGATAGGAATTAACAGTGGTTGTGATATTACATATTGTTATCTTCAACGAAGTTGCTCAGATTACCAGACGGAACAATGCAAGATTGATCAAACTATTCAAGAGAATAAAAATAAAATAAAATAAAATAGCGTTAGAAAGGATACAGAGCTTCACAAAGCAAGATGGTAGTATTCTGTCTCTTTGGGATTGGTGGTGCTGGGTAAGTGGCCTAGCCTCTCAGAGTTTTGGTCCATCATTTGTACCATGAGGTTAATAAAATCTACCTATAAAGCCATGCAAAGATGAGTGAGCTAATGGACATATGTGTCTAGTACACACTGTACTACTTTTGCAATGAAAATGTTTCTCCTTTTGCATACTTTCTTGCATGATTTTATCCACGCTCAAGGTTTAAACTGAGATATATATGGATAACTACCAAATCTATACTGCCAGTCTAAATTTCTTTGCTGTATTTCAGGCTCATATAGACCTCATGTTCTCTCAGCTGGATTCACGCAATCTCCCTGCCATATCCACTTTTATGGTTTAAATTTACCCTATGGTTTAAATCTTCCAAGGTGGGACTCTTGGAAGGTAATTGGATCAGGAGGGTGCTATATTCAACAGTAATTTAATTCACTGATGACTTCATAGTGGAATGGGCTATTAGGAGTTAAGTCCGCACCTGTACAGGTGGTTCACTAGAAACATCACCTGGAAGGGTGTGTTCTTGTCCCCAGCTCATTCTTTCTGTTTCCTGGTCACCACGTGGTGAACAACTTTGTTTTGCCATGACGTTCTGCCATGATGTTCCTGCTGTGGACCCAGCTGGCCATGGACTGACCCTCTTAAACCACGAACCAAATTCAACCTCTCCTCCTTTAAATTGTGGCTGTCAGGTGTTTTATCCCAGCATTCTCCAATACATTTAGCAAAGCGATGTGTCTGAAACCCAAACCTACAGGGCCCTTTTGTCCTTTTGTTTTCAAAAGCCTTCAGTCAGGCCCCATCACCTACAGTATGGATCTTCTATGTGTGCCTCAAGGACCCACATACAGATTGTGCAACTAAACTCTATGTGCCCTGTGTTCAATTTGCTATCTGGACCTTCTAAAAGTTTTCCAACATATACTCCAAATTCTGATTTCTCCATGGGCTTCCTCATCTTTCCATTGTTTCCTTACATGTCAACCACACTGAGCCACACACACATTATTTAGTTTTACAGAATTGGGAAATTTGTGCTGTTGTGCTATGTTGCATGCAGTGGGGCCTATCACAAATATCTTTTATCGTCACCTGACCAGCACCTACTCATTCTTCAGTTTTCACATTAGCTCTCATATCTTCCAGGAATCTTTTACTCACAGAGTTAATTTTTGTTTCTCTCTACACACCCATAATCTGTAGTGAATCCTTATCTTCATCCTTTTAGGTTGCTAAAACAAAATTATCATAAAATTATTAGTGTATAAGCAATAATTTTATTTCCTATTGGTGTGGAAATGGGAGTTTAAAGTCAAAGCACCAACACTGAAGTAACTGTCCTCATAGATGGAATAATCTATCTGTGTCCTCATAAGACAGAAAGGACAAACAGGCTCTTTGGGGTCTTTTTAATAAGGACATTGATGCAATTCATGAGGGCTCCTCCTTGATGTCCCACTCACTCCCCAAAGGTCCTACCTCTTGACACCATTGAAGTGATAGTGAACCTTTTAAACTTGCAATGATACAAATAGCCTGCAGCAGCATGCATATCATAAGTTCATTCTTTCATTTTTTTTTTTTTTTTTTTTTTGGCGGTACTGGGGATCGAACTCAGGACCCTGTGCTTGCTAGGCAGGCGGTTATTCCACTGAGCTATATCCCCAGCCCGCATATCATAAGTTCAACACCACTGCACTAGGGCATTAGGGATTAAACTTCAGCATACAACTTTTTATGGAATATCACCCTTCAGACTACACCACTCCACCCCACTCCACCCCATTCCCATCTTTCTCACAAACAAAATCATTTATTCCACTCTGATATCTCCCAAAGTGTTAATTCATTCCAGAAACAACCCAAAAGTCCAGAGTCTTTATATAAATATCTTCTAAATCAGATAGAAGTGAGATTCAAGGTAGAGTTCTTCCTGGATAAAATTGGTGTGCAGCTGTGAACCTATAGAATAAATCATACTATGTGCTCTAAAGACTCAATGGTGGGACAGGCATAGAATAAATATTACCATTCCAAAGTGAAGAAATATGAGAGAAGAAATGAATCATGGGTTCCAAGTAAGACTAAAACTCCCCAAAAGCAAACAGCATTTAATAGTAAAACATGAGAATAATATCCTTAACTACACTTTCTGCTTTTCAGACACTGGGGCAGGGTTTTGCCCACCAAAACTCTGGACGACCCTATCCCCAAGGCTTCTCTGGGCCCAGCACTGCTGTCCTGAAGTTATTTGCTAGATGCACACGAATCCTCTACCAGTCCAAGGGGCCAGGGCTGGCTCTGTTCCACAGCTCCACTAGGAACTGCCTTAGTGGACTCTTGCTCCGGTCCCACTTGCATAGTACTTCTCTACCTGGGTGCCAAGTCTCTCTTGGTCAGCGTGCGAAATCTAAGCAGGGCTTCCATGGCTCCTGCAATTCTTCATGCTTATAGAGGAAGCACTGGCCAATTGGATGTCTGATGAAGAGATAGGCCTCAGAGATTCTGTCTTCTAACTGTTCTCACAGGGAGGAAGAGGCAAAGCAGATCTCTTTGACCTCTTTTATGGGAGCACTAATCACCTTCCAAAGGCCATACTTCCTAATACTATCCTATTGGGGATTGGGTTTCAATATGTGAATTTGGTTGGGGGAACACACAGACATTTGAGCTACAACAATTCTTAAAATTACGCTAAGTGGCATTATATTATTTTTCTCTCTGTAGATCATATCATACTTTCCAGTTTTTCTGTGTGCCTGACAATATTTGATGCCAGACATTGTGAATTTAACCTTGTTGTGTATGGTTATTTCTGCGTGTATATAAATA
This sequence comes from Dinomys branickii, assembly GCA_004027595.1. Lineage (NCBI taxonomy): Eukaryota > Metazoa > Chordata > Mammalia > Rodentia > Dinomyidae > Dinomys > Dinomys branickii. The sequence continues at coordinate 13,890 of PVLD010000080.1, forward strand.
TGCTTGAACTTTGTCCGGACACACATTTATATTACTTGGAAAGAATCTGAGCCTTTCAAATCTTGGTGTTAACTGTGAAACTGGACCAGAGCAGCCTTTAGTCTTTATTTTGACTCACTATGGAGAAATCTGCCTCGTGCCCTGCAAATTACGAATTTTTCCACTCTGGCTGGTGGGAAAACAAATAATCCTCTTCCTGACATGAGCTCTAAGTGTTGTTTCTTCTAATATTTTCAGAAGACTTTGCCCTGGATCTTGGATGGTTCTTTCATACCCATATACTAATCAGTTCTCAGTGAAGACTGAAGGAGTACGTTCTTTGGTTCCCCAGGACCTTTTCTCTGTGAAGTGTTCTACTTTATTGTCTACCAGGAGAACTCTAGCAACTTCTTCAAGAATTCTTAGCTCCAAGTCTTAAATTTAAGGCTGTGGCCAGGAAACTCTCACCAGGCTGTAAGGTGAGACAACCATTCACTGAGCTTGCCTTACTCATTTATTGTTTCAGAAATCATTGCCTTTGTGGGCATGTATGTGTTCAATATATTAAGAATTATTATTTAATACATTTTAGTTGTTTTAGCAGAGGCTAAATTCCTGTTACCTCAACTTGAACAGAAACAGAAGTGCTTTATAAAAAGTGATTTATGGCTGTGCTATGGTTTATATGTTTGTGTCCCTTTAAAACTCATATGTTGAAATCCTAACCCCTGGTTAGCAGTAGGAGGTGTGACCTTATGTCATGATAGAGGAGACTCAGGAGTCTGAACAGTGCCCTATAAAAGGGGCCCCAGAATTCTTCCTTGCCCCTTCTCCCAGCTGGGGACGCACCAAAAACATGACCATCTATGAACAAGAAAGCAGGTCTTCATCAGCCATTGAATCTGCTGGGATCCTCACGCTGAGTTTTCTGGCCTCTATAACTGTGAGAAGTAAATTTCTGTTGTTCATAAAATACATAGTCTATGATAATTATGGTATAATATCCTAAATAGATTAAAACATACTCTACTGTCCTTACTAAACGCTAAGATACTAAATAGTAGGTCTTTGTATTTCTAGTACCTAGCACAGGGGTGTGTCGTACACATAATAGACTAGTAAATGTTTTAAACAAGTGACTACATCAAAACAAATGTGGATAGGAGAGAGAGAAGAGAGGGAGAGAAGAGAGAAGAGTTGTAAAACACAGTTATTGCCAGAGGTCTTTTCAAACACAAAACTAAAATCTCTCTAGTTAACCATAAGGCAAAGATGCCTACAGAGTCATTTAAACTAATGAAAATCAACAAACAACATGTGCTATTTATCACTACTCATGAGAACCCACAAAAATTACAGCATTGTTATATGAAAATCAAGCAATGTAGTATGACTTAGTCTAATAATAATAAGTATTGAAACTCCTTGAATTATAGTTTCTTTCATTGATAATGGTTTGACCTCCTCTGATTATACTGACTTGTTGTGGGAAGACAATTATATGATATTTAACCAAAGGAATATTTCAGTAATTGCTTTCATAAAACATCTCATGTAGGGTACAATACCACACATTATTACCTGACAATCTGACAAACCTGCACTCTTTAGTGGAAGCAAATGATATCAAATTAATGAATATTAACATTAGGTCCCTAGTTTTACAAAAACTTGTCAGTAGTGGTGATGGCTTAAAATCCTGTCTTGAGTTGGATTGCATTCTCTCAAAATATAGTTATTGCTATTAAGGCAGAAATCACAGGAATACCATTATAAGGCGTGTAATACCACAAATTTCCAGCAAACCACCAGAAGGTAATTGAGAAACATGGAACAAATTTCTCCTTCAGTCTTCGAAAGAAACCAGTCCTTCTGATGCTTTGACCTCAGACTATTACTGCCTAGAAGAGGGAGAGGATAGATATGTTGCTCAAATCACTCACGTTATTGCATTTATTACATCAGCCCTAGCAAACTAAATAAGTCTTAGGTTAGTTTGTTAAAAAGAATCTAGTCCTCCCTAAACATACATGTAGGAAGTTGGAAGTTGACATCTCTTGAACAGGTATCTTGGTAGAATTATCTCATTTGAATCACTCATTTCCATCACATAAATCTACCCACCCCTTACACACATGAATAAACAAGATTCAGTTTACTTAATTTTTCAAAATTTGTCACACTCAGGGGCTGGGGGTATAGCTCAGTGGCATAAGTGCTTGCCTGGCAAGCGCAAGGTCCTGAGTTCGATCCCCGGTACCGGAAAAAAAACAAAAAAAAACAAAAAAAAAAAAACTCTCAAAATTTGTCACACTCTTGTCATTCAAAGCCCTAATCACCCCCCCATCATAGTGTCCAATACTAAGCAGGTGTGGGATGGAAATATTAGAGGTCAGCAAATGAGTAAGTTTAATGACATCCGCAGTTTTATTCCCCCTTGGCTGTGTCAGGTTACATATTCACAGGGATTATGGCGTGGACATTACAGGCAAGGCAGAAGACACTTTTCTTGCCTATCCCAGGATGGAAGGCAGGTTAGAGAAACTTATAACAAGCCCAAATAGGAACAGCACATAATTCTTCAAGATCTTGGAACAAATGCATTTCATCTTTTCAGGAGCTATTTTCTTTAGGGAAGCAGCTGATGGTTTGGTTTGCCACTGAATGCTGATAGAGACTCCAACCTTCAACACAAAACATTAGGTGAAAATGTGTTGGAAGAAAACTATCCGCGAGTGTCTCAGGTTTTGTATGTGTTAGCTTCAGATGTATGCTTTGGACTATATTTCAAAGGATATTTGCATAGTAAACAATCTTGGAAAACAGAAGATGTGTCCCTGTGATACAAAAGTCATTCATGTGCGCTAGCTGTTCTTTCAAATGATTAGGGTTTCCTAATAACCACAGGACTCTTCAGCTGGTTTTCATACCCTCTGCTTGAAGTCTCCACCTGGGTCTTGTGAGACTTTTTAGACAAATACCATACAAAGCATGAGCAAAAGATACAGTGAATGCTTAAATAAAAACTTTAATCATTATTTTAATTATTATTGTAAGACATTACCATTACTTCCTCTCCAAATATTTTCCTGTCGCTTCAAAAACACATATCCCATTGTTCCTGCCACGTTTTGAAGTGGTTCTGGAGGTTCTCTTTCATGAGTATCTTTAGTGGTGCTGTTGCAGCCGCTTCAACATACTAAATTAATTCAAAAGCTCACCTTTCATGATCATTTTGACTTTGGGAGAAGCAAGAAGCCGTGTAGTACCAGATGTGTGAATTAAGTTGGACAAGGATACACTTGAATATGAAGCTACCTTCCTGTTGAATGGCACTCAGTTGCAGCATTGGTTGTGTATTTGATCACACTTCGTGAAGACACTTATGAAAGAAGACTTCCAGAAGTGCTTCAGAGAGTGGCAAGAACTATGGGATAAGTGTGTTCAAAGAGAGGGAGAGTATTTGGAGGGTGCTTAATAGGTATATGTCTTTTACTGTAGTGATTTTTTAAAAAATTAAATATTCACAGTACTGTATTTTTATGTTACACTACCTAGGAAGGTTTTCTTCGTATCTTCAAGTTTATTTTTTAAATTTTATTTTAAAGAGAGTAATAAATGAGAGAAAAAATAACAATAGCATCACACCAACATCACATCCATAAACAAACCAAAACAAGAACATTTACAGTGATACAGTGTTTCAAGACAAAATAATACGGATTAACCGTGGTTGTTATGTTACACATTGCTATCTTCAACGAGGTCGCTCAGATTACCAAATGTAAGAAAGGAAGATTGTTCAAACCATTAAAGAGAATAAGAAAATAATTATCAGATGAAACATTAGAGATAATACAGTTTCACTAGACAAGAAGAAAGGAATTCATCATGGTAATTTCATTGCATATTGTTGTCTTCAAATGATTTGCTCAGATTATCAGATATAAGCATGCAATATAGGTCAGAGCATAAAAAAGTTTCAAGCATTAACTGTTCCTTTCAATATACCATCAGACACCAGAAGTGTGTGTGTGTGTGTGTGTGTGTGTGTGTGTGTGTGTGTGTGTGTATATATATATATATATATATATACATACATATACATATATATATTGTCTTCTTTCTTTTTTCTTCTTTCCCTCATCCCACTCGTTCCCTCCTTTGAGCAATTTCTTTCCCTTTCCTATCATCTAGTGTATGGGTTGAGTTTTACAAAGTCCTTGGTCTCAGATCCAGGAGTCTTGTCTTCTGCTGGTGTCTATGAAATTGTGTCATGCTAACTGCTGATCTTGGAAACCAGGGTAAAATCTTACATCCTTTCTACTTTTTGACAAGCTGCCCTTATGAACTAAGTATTATCATTCTTTCTGACTGCAAAGTTGCAGATTTAAAGGGAAATAGTCATAAACTGGCCTGGAAGGTAAAAATTAGTTACATAAGACAAGGACTTACACCCTCAGCATTTCTAGTGCCATGTTGTTTCCCCTTTCCTAATTCCTGGGACTTTATGGAGTTTCCTGTGTTGCGATGACTGGGATGAAGAAAACCTTGAGCCTTGTGTATTGACTCTTCTGATATACTAATACAAGTTGCAGTAGAAAGTTATGGTGTTACAACCCTGTTCAGCTCGATCCTGAAATATTCCCGGGAAGATTTCTTCACTTTAAAAGGAAGGAAGGATAGACTGAGGTCAAAGTTTGAGTAGTTGCTGGATAGTGACAATAATCTGACTGAATCCTCAGTCTTCAAAAATTCTAAAAATCTAAAAAAATCAGGCTTCTAGATGTAGGACTAGAACAGGAGACTGCTTTAATGTGACTGCTGAACAAAACCCTCTATTACAGAAGAAATTCTTAAAAATCAGGCAGATAGATGGTGCACTCTGCACATGAAGGTCTGGTTAGCTAAGTGCTTGGTCATGGGTTGATGATCGTGGCCATGGTGGGCAGAACAGAGCCCATTGTTGCACAAACAGTCTGCATCTCCCTAATCAGGAAAACCCTGAATGCTCGTTTTTCCCAAATTATGGTACTACACTGCAAGGAACCAATAGCTACCAGATGATAGATATAATTATATTGAATATCATGAGAAAGGAAGTGACTTGCACTCACTGGGTTAGACCCTCAGCACTTTGGTTTTACATTCTTGCTTGCTAGCTGTCTTCTGCTAACAGCCTCAACAAGTGCACTGAAACCATTTTGCACTCTCACAATAAGCAGTGCAATGCAGCTTCAAGTCAGTCAGTTAGTGCCTGATATCCAGGAGCTTTAGTGCTATTATCATGAATGCTATCCCAAGACTCTCCTGGCCTTCTAATATATCCAAGATGAGGTGTTCATATTTTATCAAAAAGTATGCCCTCTCCATAATTCCTCAGTATTCTATCTATACTTACACCGTTTTCCATCATTTTTCTTTATATTATTTGAACTTGATTGCATTCACTAATCTGAATTTCATAGTTAGACAATTTTTACAGCAAATTTGTAAAGAAAACAGCAATGCGACAAGTAACAGTAAATTATGTTTTATAGACGCACCCTGTAGCCTTACTTCGGAATGACTGTCAGGATCACGTCTCATTTTTCTCCAGCCCATCCTTATTTTATGCAGATACCTTAACAAACTTGTTATTTTGTTGTGTCATAATACATTAAATACCAACTACCCCTAATAATTTTATCTCATGACATTCAATTGATTATATAAGTGCTTTTAAGATCTAATGACTTATACAATGTTCCTGTAGGATTCGGGGAATTTGAAGAATCATAAGAGAGAGTCCTATTTTTAGAACATGAACCATTACAGCAAGCTGCATCATTCAGTCAAGAAAGGATTCTCTTGTACCTTAAAACTGAGTCTGAAGGAATTTCTGAAAGACCCATAGCTGGAGTAGCATTCTTTAAGGCAGAAAAAAAAATATTAGCCTAAAGATACTCTAACCCAATAGACTGCCTCCCCCACAGAACCACCCACAAGCAGTTAAATATAGATATTAAGCCAGAAAGTCATATTTAGCTTAATTTGGGGTTCTTTATGTATTTTACTGACAGCCTTATGGATTGTTCAGTTTCTGCTCTGAAAAGTTTAAATGGTAGTGTCTTTGAGAGTTGGAAATTTTTAACTTTGTATTTCTATTTTGTTTAATAAGCACTTTCCATCAACAATCATTTCAACTATTAGTTCAAGAAAAGTGAGTTCCCTTATAACATTTTACCTAATTTTGGAAGATATTAAAAAAAAAACCTAATCTCCAACAGGCAAGGAAATTATCATCTACTGCAACATTAACTACAATGAAGTTAAAAATAGTAAAATTATTCCATAAATTGACGTTTTCTTTATAATTCCTCCAAATGTTTTTCTTTCTTTTTCTTAACAGTTTATGTTGTAGTGTTTTTTTAAATCTTCACAAAAGTGATACAACTGCTACACAGCTAGGTTATAATAACTGCACAGCAAGGACTCCCAAGTATCATGCCCTTTGTTCAATATCTTTCTTGGCTCCTTGAGAGAAGGTTATTATATAATAATTACACACCATGTTATTTATACCTTATGACTTTAGTATTGTACACTCCTTTCTGTTAGCAAAGAGGACTGGATGTGACACAGGGCCAACAGCAAGTATTGACAGGCTCTGATCAAAAGCACCAATTATGATTAATATAATTAGATTAATAAAAAATACAGGTAACATACTGGTTTCTTGAGATTTCTTTTTCCTGCTTTTCTAGGATTCAGATACTTTAATAAGAAAAAGATGAAAGATTACTAAGAAAGGCAGATGAATGAAGGGGAAGAACTTTCTTTCTCGCTCTATCTCTAATAACTCATTATCCAAATTCTGGGTCTCATCCTAGTAGACCCTAAAACTAACACATATCATCTGTTATCTCCCCTACCTCTCAATTTTTATTTCTTCTCTCTTCCTCTCTTAAAGAAGTTTAGGACTAATAGTTGTAGAATGTCATCTCAAATTTCCCAATCATTACCCCAGAAGCACAGTACTCAGTATTATCACCACAGCTTGAAGTGGGTCCTGGCACCCTTGTTGATGGAACCAACAAGCAGAATAAAATCTGGATGAATAGCAACTCACTTATTCCAATAAGTTCTATGCTTGTTATGGACCAAACCTTGATCTGGGACTATAAATTAATTGGTATGAAAGAGAAACATAATCCATAACTCAAGCAGTTCATGGTCCATGAATGAGAATGGAAAGTAGGCAAGATCCTTGTTCGGAATATTTTGATACCATACATAGGGTTTTAGATTTCTCCAACAGAACCATAAATATGTATGTTTATGTAGAGTATATTTTTATACAAATATGTCTTTAAGGAGAATATTACTGTAATCACTTTTGCATCTTAAAAAATATTATTCTAAAGCCTTTTTTGGAGAACAGAATAAACATGGAAAGGGTAGTTTATGCTTGTTGTCAAGTATAGCCTTCTGCTATCATGCTAACCAAATTTTAGCGAAGGGAATTTTAGATAGCAGAATTTTAGAATACAGCTGACCATCCACACGCTGCTTTAATATATATACCTTGCCCCATGGTGTGGCCACGTGACTCAGCAACTCAGCATGGAAAATGAATGGAAGTAGTGTGCTGTGTCTCTTCCAGTTTGTCCCAAGAAACTTGGATTTTCTACACCTTCTTATTCTGTCTCTCCTTCCCGGTGCTGGGAATGATGACAATCAGAGCAAATTTGGAAGCGGGAGAGGCTGCCTTCCATCTAGGTCCCAATATGACGGTGTATGGTAGAGTGTGAGCCAAATATGGCAATCACCATACCATGGTAACTCGTTTGCACATAACAAGGTGACCACTAGTAAACACCTCATCAGTGGTTATGTATTTGCTTCTTCATCTTCCCTTATCCTCACGCTGTGATAATGGTGATGACAGTAATCTTAAAAGCCACATGCCAAAGATAGAAGAGCATCCACCAATATTGGCCTCTGGATTAATGACTGCGTGGAGTGGAGCTATTTGTTTACCTGGAACATCTAAGCTATTTACTTATTTACCTTGGGGCTTTCTTTGTTGCGGGTTTTAATCTATGTTATTGAAGAGGCCATCGCAATATTTAAGGAAGGAACTGATAACACCTTGCAGTAGGGGACGGTAGTGGTGGAGGTTTGAGTCTACCTGTAAATAGTCACGGCGACACTTAATGAGATCTGAAATGTTGGCAGAGGTGGCAAGACTGTCAGAATGCAGAACACAAAACTAGTCCAAAACGTTTCCCCTAAAATAACAATCTAACTGGTAAAAATTGCAAAAAGGACCTGGGGATTGTCATAAAAACCTACAAGCATAGAAAGAGAATCATTCAAGAAAATCTTACCAGTTTTCAATTTAAAAGTAAGTCTCTGGTGTCTCAGCCATGGCCACTCCCTTAACTCTCCTGCTGGAATTCTCAAGCAGGAAGGCTTTACCCCTGCAATTCTCCAGAAATGTGCAACATGAGTATAAGGCTCCTTACATGCCCTCAGTTTTAACCTACATTTATCATGCTCCCAGCACTCAGCTCTGTGTTGCGGAAGAGCTATTCCAGGCAAATACAGCAGAGGACTGTGTCTCCCTTTCCCTTTTCGGTCTCTGTTTGAATGATAGAAGTCTTCCTCTAGGTAAGACAGGCTGGGAATACTGGGTCAATATTTGCTTCTCCTCTAGCTTGCTTAGGTTCCATGCCAGGAAAGGCAAGCCAAGAGAACTACGAACATCTACCACCATGGGGGGCAGTTCACAGAATGGCAATGTCCCTCCAATAAGAGCATGCCTCCTCTTCTAGCATTGCCAAAGTAGTTCGAGGGTCCAGCAAAGTGAAAGAGGCCACAGAATTAAAAGGGCTACTGGTGCCAATCAGCTTTACTTAGCACAAAACAGGCAGACATTTATTGCCAAAAACCAGACATCTTTAGGAATAAGTCACTACTTTCATGGAACTAGAAAAAGAACAGAGTAGCTAAGAGTGTAGTAGCAAGAACCAGAGGAAGACAACCAAGAACTGTTTGGGGATCACAGTTAACTCTCGCCATGTGAAGACTGTGCAGATACAGAGTTTCATCCTTTCAGAATGGATCAGAGCAGGACATACAGCAGATCTGAATGTTTTCTGCATGCCATACACAGCCCCATCAACACAGGGCAGAAGCCACACTGGCACGAGGGGCTTACGCATAATATCTAACCAAACACTGACTCACTGGAAGACTCCAAGAATTATATCTATTCACAGTATAAGATTAAGTGCTGGCTGTCCAAAGGGACTTAGGCGTAACTTTTAACATAGGTTGTCATCAAGACAATGTTAGATTTGGAATAACAGCATAAACTTTACCAGAGACACAGTGATTTTTATAACGATTACAGAATTAATCCTTTGGAAAGGTATAGTAATTATATAAACATGCACAAGTTTGACAACAAAAGCTTCAAAATCCATGAAGCAAAAGCTTAACAGAATTGAGGAGGCAGAGAGCTCAACAGCTGGAATTTATTATGTTGCTTTGGGCAATAGACAACTAAGCAGAAGATCGGCAAAAACTAGGTGATGTAAACAACGACAACCCTACTAGACTTACCAGATATGTACTGAATGTTCCCCTTGTAGAGAGCAGAGTGCATTCTTCTTAATTGCACGTGATACACATTTTAGGTAGCAAAATGAGCCTCAGTAAATTTAAAAAGATTGGAGTCACTCACAGGACATTCTCTAACCAAAGAGGAATAAGGTTTGAATGAGTAGCAGAAGGAAGTTTGAGAAATTCTCAGAAATGTGGCAATTAAACAACACAATCCCAAATAATACATGGGTCAAAGACTATCAGAGAAATTAGAAAATATGTGGATATGGAAAAAAATGAAAATATAATCTATTAAAGTCAATGGAAGCCAGCTGAAGCAGTGCTTAGAGTGAAAAGAAAAGAAATAGCCATGATACAGTTAAAATAAATACAGAGTAGAAAATGCAAACTGAGTATTGAAAGCCAAATGCTGTGATTTGGAGTTTTAAAAATCTGAAAAGTACTTAGGTACATTGATCAATGAAAAAGGAGAGAAGACTCAAACCAAGAATAACAAAAAAGGGCTATCACTATAATCCCTATAAAAATAAACTAAAGGGAATTCTGCGAATAGCTATATGCTAACCAAACAACTAACTTGGGTGAAATAGACAAATTTCTAGAAAGACAGAGACACTAAAGCTGAATTAAGAAGGAATTAAAAAAACTGACTATACCTATAACATGTAAACAGATTGAATTAGTAATTTAAAAAAGACAACTTCCCACCAAGCAAAGTCCCAACACAGATGTTTTGCTGATGAATTCCCCCAAACACATAAACGATAACTAAGATGAATTCTTCATAAACGCTTCTACATAAAAGAGAACAGGGAGTATTTCTGAGCTCTTTCAATGAAACTAGTATTAACATGAAACCAACACTAGACAAATATCACATGAAAACTGCAGACCAATATTCCTTAATGACAAACATAAATTTAAAAGTCCTTCAGAAAGTATTCACAAATAGTTTCGCACAAAAAGAATTGCATACAACAAAGTTAAAAATTAAAACCTTTTCAATGAACACTAAAATCACAAAAAGGTTCTAAAAAAACTTAGAGTGGGGAAAAAAGATTGGCAAATTATAGATGTGGTAAGATACTTATATCCAGAATATACAACTCAAAAATCAAAGGATAATCTAATTTTAATGGGTTTACTTCTGTAAGTTTCATGTTTAAAGAGTCACTTTAAATCCACATTCTGGACTCTGGGCAGCAGCTGAGCCCAGGCTGAACCAGAGGTTGGGGAACTCTTTGAGACTAGAGCAAAGCCAGTCCCAGGAGCATAAAATGACAGAGGCAGACTATATAAACAACTTGACCTCTAGCTCAGTGACACATCAACAGGTGTCCAGCCTTGGTGTTCCTCCTCCCTGTTAACCACAGCACAGATAGCCCTGAGAATGTCTTGCTTTCAGTGTTCTCAGCAAAACACCAAGCCCTTGCACTTTCGGCTCTGTCACGTGCTTCTCCCTCTTTACTGTGTGTAAATAAAGATGCAGAGAAGTCAGATGTCAAGCCCCACCCAGTCCCAGTTTTCCTTTAATTATGTGTCTAGTCTTTTTTTAATCTCCCATCACCCTCTCCCAGGACCCTGCTGTCCACACAGGGTGCAGCACTGAACACACTTGCTCTGGACAACTTATGCCTGCATCACCTGCCTCTTGTATTGCTCTCCCTTCACACCAATAAGACTCCTCTTCCCTTGAGTTGGTTTTGTAAACACAAAATCATGCAGAGTCTATATCCCGAACACTTTTATCAATTTATGGGCCACAATTTACCTATCTTAGTTATCCCAGAGCAGAGATGTATCAGACAGTGAGGGACAGGTCTTATACCCTAAAGCCCTTTGACACTGTGCCAATATTCCAAACTAATTTGCTTGCCCTCTCTCAGTTGTACTATCTTGCAAAAACAATAATAAAGGCTGTGATCACAGGTCTCCCTGTTCCTTACCTCATATCTGACCCTGTGCTTCCTCATGTGACATCACGTGATGTGACATGTGCCTCAACTGTGGATAGTAAATGATCTTTTCAAACTGTGAATCATAAACTATCTTTTCAACAGCAATCATCTCCCAATCTATGGGAATTAGTGTACCGAGTTTCCCCTACGAATACATTATATTGTAGAATCAATATGGGCCTAATATTTGAATAAATATATTTCCACAGCACATATACATATGACCAATAAACAGGAAATACAAATCAAAATGACAGCAAGATTCTACTTCATAATCATTGGAATAGTGACACGTGCAGGCACTATCAAGGTTTGTCAATGATATAAAGAAATCATAACCTTGTATATTGTTGGTGGGAACAAAATAATATAGCCGTTGCAGAAAAGTTTACAGAGTTTCTTAAAATATTAAACGAAAAGTTACAATAGGAACTTTAATATCTTGCATAATACCATCTAGTGAGTGCTTTTCCATATAGCTTCCTAGGAAAAATAGAAGCACACATCCACACAAAAACTTGAATATTATTGCACTCACCAGCATTATTCATTATATCTAAAAGGTAGAAACCACCCAAGCTCCACCAGTTAATGAATGGATTAAACACAGTGGTCTGTATCCATGTCATGGAATCTTAAAAGCTGCAGGTATGTGCCATGGCATGAACGAACCTTTAAAATATTCTTGTAAGTGAAAGAAGCAAGTTAACAAAGAATATATGTTATAAGGTTGTACTTATTGAAAATGACCAGAATAGACAAATCTACATGAAGGCAGGACATAGATGAATACTGTCTAGGGCTCAGAGGGTTAGCAGGGAGGGGAGTTCTAGGAAGAAGAAAACATGCCATTACACTGTGGTGGTGACTTGCAACTCTGTGAAATTTACTAAACAACAAGTTGTACTCTGTGAGTGGGTGATTTGTAGAACATATGAGTTATATCACAGTAAAGGGGCTCAAAATATTGAAAGATTGGAGATTTCTTTGATATCCAAAGGAAGATCCAAAGTTTCTCACTGAAAGTATTAACGTGATGAGAATTTTGACAGAAATCAGTGATAAAAGTGGGCAGAGAGAACTAAGAAGGTCAAGAAAAGGGCTTGGCTGACTTCCTGCACTTTGTTACTTCTTCAAAGTGAGCTTTTTTTTTTTTTAGAGAAAAACCTTGAACGTCTTACTCAATACCTTCTAATGAGTACATTTTTATAGTATTTATCATAATCAGAGTTGCTATTACATATACATTGTTAATAGCTCACTTTTCTTTGACCTTGCCATTTCAGTTGGCTCTAAAAATGTCTTAATGGGATTATAAAGCTGGGCAGGATGATTAGCCCGTTTGCAGACAATGTACCTATTTGAGGAGTAGAAGAAAGAAAAACAGAAGAAAGAGAGTAGCAGGAATAGTAATAACTTAATAACCCCACTAGCACTCTTTATTAGGATTTTCTCTGCTTCGGCAACCACCTCGGGAGTAAGACACTTGGCAATTGATGCTAGGGCATGGGGAAAGACCTAATCAACCGAAGCACTAATAACTTCGGTGACCAAGTTTCAAACATTATACTTCTCTTTCATTTTTGACTGTTTACAAATGTGTGACTATACCTAGGAGAATAATGAGATGTTAAGTAATTTGCTTTGCATAATAATGGGCATCTGATAATTCTCATTCATTTCTGAAATATTGTTTATCCTCAAGGACACGTTTCAAGAGCAATGGATGCATCTGAACTGCCAGTGGAATAACAGGGCAGAAGGTCCTCACGTGGATGCTTCCCTCTAAGTTCAATGCTGAGACTTTTCTACTAGAATCTCAACTGTGTTTTAATTACCTTGCCTGAGTAAAACCATAATTCAAAGAGAGGCTAGCAAAGTTGTTCCAGTATATTTATAAAAGAACAGCCAATAATCAGAAAGGGGAAACCACCAAGATTGGGGACAGGTGAATTTTATTTAAGGCAAACTGTTCATTACCAGCTGCATTATGGTGAACTGTATCAAAATTCCAAACAAATCTTTATGCCTGGTTACTAGAGAATTTTTTCTTCCTTGCAGCTTTATGCTTTCCTTTCCTGTTCCCACCCAGCACCTCAAAAAGTGGACAGAAACTCTGTGGAAAGCATTCTGATGTATATTTAAATCTGAAATTTACAAAGACGTTACACTGTGAGAGCATATCAGATGTTTTAGGAAAACTAGGCAGAAAAAGTATAATCTTTAAAACACACTGCATAATTTTTTACGGAAGAAGGGAAAGAGAACAACCTGTTAGAGGAATAATGTAGAAGAGGGTATTAATCTTATCAGTAGCTTATGGACAGGAAGCATAGATGAACTCTTTAACAAAGGAAATATTCTTCCATTGTAATGTTCAGAGGTATGTGTCTGCAATTCTGCTTTATCCAAAGGGGTAACTGTCTTGAAAAGTTCAGAAACACTGATTTAAAAAAAAAAATATCTCGCAGTTTATCATCATAGAAAGTTTGAATTTTCAGAGGTCTTTTTGTCTTCCTTCAAGCGTACTTTTGAAATACATATGCATGTGTATGTGAATACATATCTTAGTCCTATGCATAATTTAGCTGATAATTTTTGAAATTCATTTAGAAAAACTGACTTCTCTACTTTTTCTTTTAAAATATTTACTAGAGTATATACTCTGATATTATGTATGATTTAAGCATATTTTAAACAAATCATTTCTGTTCCTTTCATTGAGGGAATGTGTCTGGTTATTAGGGGATATTTCCAGATTAGATCATGAATCACAGAGAAATTTGAATGTTTGGCTTATTAACAGCTTATGTTTTGTCAGAACTACTGGGGTCATTTGGGCAGGTAAAATCTATTTGGTGAAGAAATTCTAGGAAAAAATGAGCTTGTAACTTCAATTATACCTGGTGTTATGGTTGATACATTGCATCAACTTGGGGAGTCTAGAGGTTTGGCTGAGTGATTCAGCAGGATGCCAGGGTGCTTACTTCGTACACATCCTGAGCCTGTGGAAGAGGAGGGCATGGAGCCTGTGTGAGAGCTACATGCCCCCTGGGTGGGGTTAGACTGTTTACAATGCAAGGGAAGGAAAGAGGCTGCTTGCAGCCATTCCTCCCTTTGCTGGTTGTCTTTGCTGTGCTCTGCTGCCGTGAACAGTTTGCCCTCTGCCATGTGCTACTGTGCCTCTGAGTCAGCCAAGTATGGACTGAAACCTCCACAAACTGTAAGCTAAATAAACTTTTCCTTCCTTCCTTAACTTTGGGTGCTGGGTATTTTGTCTCAGCAACAAGAGAAGTAACGAAGACAGAATTTGGTACCAGTGGAGTGGGTTTGTTGCTGTTACTATACCTGACCATGTGGTTCAAGAGCCTTTGGAAATGGCTTGTGGGAAGAGTTTGGAAAGGTTTGGAGATGTCTGGTCAGAGCTCAGAAGACCAGAAGGCTGATGGAAATCCTGCTGATAAACACCAGGTTCAGGAGCTTTCTGTTGGGAAGAAGAAGAAGGACTTCATTGGTTGTTGGACTCCAGATGATGTATGTTATGGCTTGGCAGAAGGTTTGTCTGCATTTTGTTCGTGTCCAAAGACTTTGCCTAAGACAGAGATTAAGGGGAACAGCGAACTGATTAATCTGGCAAAAGAAATTTCAAGGCAGTCAAATGTTGGGGCAGTGGCATGGCTATTGCTGGGGGGGTTTTAGCCCGATTTATATTGACAATCAAGAGCAAAGAGCCCAGCAGGATGATTTAAAATGTGAGTTTGGTCAGAAAGGAAGCTCCAGTAAAGCTGTGGATTGCAAAGATAAGGCTGAGGAGATCTCTACTGCTGAGAAGGAACAAGAGAACGAAAAAGATGGACTGAGGGCATCACAAGCAGCAAGTCTCCACCCTTTGCAGCCTTAAAACTGCAAAGGTGAAAGACCTTGCCTTGAGAAGGAAGCCAAAGAGTGCCATGTTCAGAATGGCGGTGGCATAGAGAATTTGCTCCTCAGCATTGGATTCAGTGTGCCCAGCAGTCCAGGCACTTGACCCCTATGGCCAAGAGAGAGGAAAGTTTGCATACTGCTCCAGGTGGCAGCAGACCTTGGCATCATCCACGTGGCCCTGGGTTTAGGTGCAAGGAAAATGCAAGAGTTCTGAGGTTAAAGAGGCTTCCACCAAGATTTCAGAAGGCCTGGGAGGCCAGGCAGTGTGCCCCTGAGAGGGCAGTGTGTGAAGCTGTGAGTGTGAAGCAAAAGGTGCCCTGGAGACCTCAGAAGTTTAGAAAAGCCAGCACTGTGGATCATCTCAGGAAAGCTGCAAGGGGGGAGCAAAACAGGCCTAAGAGAGAAGCCATGGAGGCTGTAACCACCAGAAGTGCCATAGGGGTGGACTCACACAAGCCCTTTGGAGCTCACAATGTGAAATACGTTGCTTCAGATGCTGGATGTGGAATTATGAGACACAATGTTAGCCCTGCTGGATTTTGGAACTGCTTTGGTCCCAAAGCTCTATATGGCCCTGTTGGTGCCTTTTGAAATGGTAATGTTTATTTTGTGCCTTTAAATGTTGGAAGTGTTTGATTTTCATTTGTATGGGGGCAAAATGTTATGGTCCTAATATAAGCATGTCTTTGTATCTGGAAATTGGTTTAAAGAACTGTGTCTGGTTGCCAAGTTGACAAGGGGTGGAATGTTATGGTTGATACATTGTGTCAACTTGGGGAGTCTAGAGGTTTGGCTGAGTGACTCAGCAGGAAGCCAGGGTGTTTACTTTGTATACATCCTGAGCCTGTAGAAGAGGAGGGCATGGAGCCTGTGTGAAAGCCACATGCCCCCTGGGTGGGGATAGGCTATTTACAATATAAGGGAAGGAAAGAGGCTGCTTGCAGCCATTCCTCCCTTTTGCTGGTTGTCTTTGCTGTGCTCTGCTGCCATGAACTGTTGCCCTCTGCCATGTGCCAGTCTGCCTCAGAACCAGCCAAGTACGGACTGAAACCTCCACAAACTGTAAGCTAAATAAACTTTTCCTTCCTTCATTTTGGGCGTTGGGTATTTTATCTCAGCAATGAGAGAAAAGTAACCAAGACATCTGGGAACCTCTGCTATGTAAAATCTTTCCTTATATTGAAATGGAATCAGTTTTGGGATAGTGCACTCGCAAACCATTTCTATTTATTCTCTTCTCCTAGAGGTCAGATTTGATTGATCAGTCGCCATCTTGTAAATGACACTCATATTTCATCTCATATTTTATTGAAATTTTTTTGATTTGAGAAAATGCTCCCCTACAAAAGTCATAAAAAGCTTATTGGATCAGAGAAAACATTATACAATGGTTTCAAACCCAGGTTTTTTTTACTGGCTGAATGATAGTACTCAACCTCTTGGTTCTAATAGTGGCCATCATATCCATTTCCTAGGCTTATTGCAGGGTTTAAACATGACAAAATGAATGAAGTGTCTGAGATCATAAACATACAATAAGTAATAGCCTTATCAATAGCATGGATCAAAATCAAGAGATAATTCAGAGATTTCCTGCACCTTCTCTCTTTCTGTAGGTGAGAAACTGAACACCCACAAAGGTAACACCCCCAAAGTCATCCGCCTCAAAGATAAGTCAGTAAGTACTAGAGAGTAGGCCTCGTGATTCCCTCTCCTAGCTAGCAAGAACTGCCAGTTTCACCTACGACAAATTTCCAAATTGCTGAGCAAGTCTAAGGAAGTCTATGTGAGGCCTGCCTACTTGTCCAGGCACATAACCTGTTGAGCCACACACCACCCCCCTACTACAGTTGGCAGAATTGTTGTACTATCTCGTGGTCCTCAGATCTCCAAGGACTCCCAGGCCCACAGGACTGGGGATTTGTGTACAAAGCGGTGCTTCCTGCTCTTTCTTGTCTGGGGGGAAACTGTGTCCCTACTCTTCCTACATCACCAGGTGTCATTTCATCTCTTACTACTCTGTAACTGCACTGCACTGTTTGCTTCTGGGTCCTTTCCCCCTGCTGGGAAGTCAGCGCCCGTGGAAAAGGAGCACAGCTGGGAGCAATCCTGTTCCCGCTTCTGTTTCCCATCCCTGAGATTCTGTCAGTGACAAAATGCAGGGCAACTTGCAAGTGAGCATGGTGGGGGTAAAGACTGCATAGCAGCCGAGAGTGTTCCAGTAAGGTCCTCTGAGCAAATGCGTCCCTCCCAATGTCACAGTAGGCAGGGGGCTGCCGGGTATTCAAACAACCTCTGAGTGGAGTCAGATGATAAATATTTGTTCTCGCAGGAATAAAATTATTCTATGTATACATTATACTCAACTGGGGATTTCATCTGCTATTTATTTACTTCTTATCATAGTCATACTTACTCTAATTGTTATTACTTTACTTTCATCTTCAATAAACACACTGTGTGTCTTTTAAAATCCTTTGTGTCTATAATTGAATTGGCAATCTACTAAGAAGAATGCTCTAAATCTCTAATTTATTATATGCAGCTTTGGCGAACTTAGTAGCTGATCTACACAAGCCTTATTTACCCTCAAGAAAGCCTCTTGTTTGAATCTTTCCCTCCTCTCCATCTACACACCGACTTGATTAGTATCCCCCTCTTTCCTCCGTTGCATTGTTTCTAACACTGCCATGTTGCCACAAAGTGAGTGACAGGAAAAAGGAAACAAAAGAAGGAGAAAAAAAAAAAAAAACCTAAGAGACCAGAAAGTGTGACATGGCGATAGATAGGAAAAAGAAAAAAGAGGAAAAAACAAATTAAGCAAAAATGAAATGTAAGTGAGTGGCAGGACCGAAGTATGAGATAGTGTCAGAGATCCAAAAACTGTTCAAAAACAAAAGCCAAAGTAATATATATATTTGGCTATGACTTAAAGCAGGAAGGGAAAATCAAGGATGTGTCAAAAATGTGTCCCAGTGTGCCCCTCCTTCCAAAAGACAGATGGAACAATGTCCATAACCTTTGTTCGAAATTGATAGGCGTTCTTCAGTGTGTACATATGTACATCCACAACCATATGGAACTTTCTGACAATTTGTACTATCTGGAAAATAGCTAATCAAAACATTCCCAAAGAAATGCCATCCTTAGACACTTTCTCATAGGGCAATTATCAGGTCTGCATCAGAATCAAAATTAAGCAAGACAATAATGTGGATCCCTTGCAAAATAACCTGTGAGCAATATTCATTCAAACTGACTCAGTCATGATGAAGAGATGATTGTTTATTAAGGCATAATGTGTTCTTGTACAGATTTGCTCACTAATCGACTTCCGGTGACTGATGTCAGAAAGGCAAGATGCCTTCAAATTGTTGAACTTTACCTGCCAGCAATTTCCTTTTCCAAACCAAGTATATTATGGGCCAAACGGCATAATCAAGTGAGTAAATTGTGATATTAAAGAAAATTATTTGTCCTTGGTAAACATCACTGTGCCATCATCATTTTATTTCAGAACTTATCATTGCCAAGACTAGGTGACTGTGTAGGAGGGAGCTGCAGAGTTGGCTGGCAAGGATTTTTTGTTTTTTAATTTCCTTTCAGGGCATCACCACTTTGGTGGGAGCAAGACCAGTATTCACTGTGCCAATAATATAAGGAATTGCTTGTGGAAACCTGAGTATTTTGGCACCATATATTTGATTTATTCCACTGAAGTTTTAACGCCCCTTACAGATTAGCACCCCTGGTGAGAACCAGCTGGCCCTTAATCCAGTTTGTCCCTCACTCAGAAAGCATTTGCTATTGAACATTGTGCTGGACATTTTAGCACAGTAGACAAGAAATAGGAGGTGTAAGGAATGGAAAGGGAAAACCTAAATTGTCAGTGTTCTCAGATGCTATGATTAGTGAAAAACAAATGTCTGCATGAATCTATAACGCAGAGTGTAGCAATTTTGTAGGATCGAGTTCTTAATACACTGCCCACTAATAGCAAAGTAGTAATAGTAATAATAATAATAATAAAAAAAGACGTTTCCAGTTAAAACCACATGAAATCTTTACCTATGGATTAATTCAACAAATACATAAATATAAATATAAATATATATATGTGAAATTTAGTGAGGAATTTAGAAAACTTGTTAACAGATATATGATTTATCTACCTAAAACGGCCCATTATTGAGGATATGAATAAGCAACATTTTAACGGTGTACATTACCTGATAATTTCTAAATGTAATACAATACAACTCTAAAGAAAACTCTCACTTTTTAAATGGAAATGTACAGATTCTAAAGCTCTTATGGATTAGGAAAGGATCAAGAAATGGCAGTAGTTTAAAAGTGATGAGAAACTGGCACAAATTTTGAGTCATAAAATACATTATGAAATTATGGTAGCTAAATTGTGTATTATTGCACTCGAGATAGACAAAAAATAATTGAAGCAAATTAAAGAGCTCTAAGAACAAAATGGGAAAGTAGTTCATGATAGGAAGGGTATCATATATCAGGGAGGCAAAGGATGGGAATATACAATATTGTATGTGGTGAAATTTTATACAGTCAATTGTCCGTTATTATAGAAAAATAGGATTTCTGTCTTCCAATTCTCAAAATGTTTTCCACATGGATGAATCTCTCAATGTAAAGTTTTAAACATTTAGAAGAAAATGTAAAGATTTAGTTTATATCTTCAGAAAAAAGAATACTTTGCAAAAGACCTATAAAAACAAAGCTCCTGATGAAATGATGACATTACAATACATATTACTTTCTCACTCACAAACACACACACACACGGAACCCAGAGACTGAAGAAAGACACCTGTAGGGCTCCTAACCAACAAAGATTAGGGTTTAGAATAAAAGAATAAACGTCTCTGAGCCACAGGGAAAAAGCAGCCAGCCAAACGAAACATTGAAAAGATTGGAACATGTGATTCACAGGAGGAAACAATCTACGGGCCCAGTCAACAAGTGAAATGCCCTCGGCTTCAGCATTTGCCACATCACCAAATGCTGTGGATTAACTTATTCGATCTCCATTGTTTTATTCCTGTTTGAAGAGGGGAGAAAACTAAAAAGGCATCCCTAGAGTCTCGGTGCGGACTCCAAATGTGAACTACACCCTCCCTGTCGGATGCACACAAGGGGGATTGGCAAGGCAGAAGAGGAGGCTATTTTGCCATGTGCAATGTCAGGTGCTTTTTCAGAAACACAGGACAGCAGGTAACGAGACCTCACCTGTACCAGCGATATCATTTTGTGACAGCCAACGGTAGAACAGGTCATTCCCCTGGAAGCATAGCTCTACCATACCGGCTGTTACCTCAAGTCTTCCAAACCTTTTTCAAGCTCCTGGTTTCTCTCTTGAATCTTGAATCTCTTCCTACTCAATATACCTAGGAAGTCTTTTCCCTGCACTGAACATTGATGG
Organism: Dinomys branickii; assembly: GCA_004027595.1. Classification (NCBI taxonomy): domain Eukaryota; kingdom Metazoa; phylum Chordata; class Mammalia; order Rodentia; family Dinomyidae; genus Dinomys; species Dinomys branickii. The sequence continues at coordinate 34,815 of PVLD010000080.1, forward strand.
ATACAACAGCTAAATGCTAATTAAAATAATGCCCCCTTCAGGGTCCTCCGACAGACAAATGGAACTAGACATTATGGGGAATGTGAACGCTGTCATTTGTAATTGGTAATATCAAGCAGCCAGGCAGAAAGGAGTATCACTTAGTGACCAAGGGCATTGTTGAGAGCCAGGAAAACATTATTAACTTATGGTCTCCTACAGACCTTGGTCAGTCTCTTTATCCAGACTTTCCTGTCTTCAGCTATCATATGTGGAAAATATTACCTATCTATAGTGTAAGAATTAAATCCAATAGTGAAATGGAATTTGAAACTCAATAAATGGTAAATTACCATTCTACTAAATGAAACTCACAAAATACAAGTAAAAGGAGAAAGAAACTTTAGACAAGATGCAAAGCTCAGGATATATCAGAACTTCAGAGAAAGTAAGAAATTCATGTTTTCTGGCATTTTCAGACTGTGCCAAAACTATCATTCCTTTTTATTCATGAATTAATATGTTGCAATGCCACTCTATTGGTTAGAGTCATCACTTTCAAATTATCCCCCTCGGCCTATCCCAGTCCACCCTGGTCACAGTGTCACACCATGGCCATGGTGTCACTGACCTGTGCAAGGTGATGATCATCCACTGTCAGCTGGTCCACACTCTCGGGGTGATGGCCCCCTTCTGGCTATAGAAACAAGGAAGTGCTGTTAACATTTCCCATAATTAGCTCAGCTCTAAGGGAGGGTGTAAACAAACCTGGCTGAAGACTTGAGTAAAAGGGTAATGCTCCATATAGTGTATAGGTCCTATAACCAGTGACTCTCCCTAGGACTTCCACGTTGAAATTGAAATCCAGACCATGTGGGTTACACTGGCAGTCTTTACAGGTTAGTTTCCCCTTGCACAAACAGGACCCCGAGGGGCCCCCACACTGTGAAGTACAGATCTAATTCTCTTCTGGCCCTAGAAAATAGAGGTTCATTTCTGGTTTTGTTCCAGGACAATAGTGGGAAATGTTCAATTATTTCATAGCAAATTCTATCCCAACATGACATTAGCATATCTCTGCCTGCTGTAGTTATTTTCACTTCCATTTCTAAGTTATTGTTGTTTTCTGCTTTTGATTAAACTTTCTCACAATATTTTGGATTTGTTGATTATCACCATCAGCTTTTGTATTCCATTCATTATGTCTGCTTTAAATTGATCTCCTTCTGGGGCTGGGGATATAGCTCAGTGGAATAAGCGCTTGCCTAGCAAGCGCAGGGTCCTGAGTTCGATCCCCAGTACCGCAAAAAAAAAAAAAAAATTGATCTCCTTCTACTTTATTTTATTTTTCTTCTTGCAGGTTCTTGAGTTGAATGCTTACTTATGTTTAATCTGTTAACTTACTAAGAACTTTGATATGTGGTGTTTCTTTGGCCATTATTTGGAAATTTTATCATTTCCATTTAGGTTTTCTGTTTATTTCTCAAGTTATATGCTTTTTAGTATCCAGTTGAGGTTTGCTGGTGGTGAGTTAATGGGTTTTCTGCAAAAAAGGAAGTTGGTTGTATAGGGCATTTTTTATCCAAATAATAATGTCAATGGTCTGTAATTTATATTTCCATACTGCTAGCATTCACCTTTTGGCTCACTTTTCATTTTTTATTAAAGTTACTGCTGCAGTAACTTTAGAGGCAAGTCTTTCCCCCTGTTTTCTCCTTATGGAGAGAGTGGAGTTAGATCCTGATAAGGGAAACCTGGGGATCCCAGGCTTCTGCAGGGAAGAGATTTAGGATAACTGGATTAACTGTGGAGGAAAAATGTTGTCAACAGCATTCAAGGATTATTTTGGCTCTGAAGAGGAATTTCAGGGAATTAAGTATGGACAAGCATCATTAAATTTAGTAAGTCTGACGTATGACTTAAACTATGAAGACAAATCAAGATATTCTTTGAAATGCAACACAACATGTCACACAGTAGTATTCATGGCAGTGATACCTATGAAAAGTTGCCTTCTAGTCTCTTGGATTTTTGACAGAGGCTAAAGTGACAGATGTCTGGGATTCTCAAGCCCACGTCTTGTGTACCCACTTTATCTAAGCATTACCATCTTTTACAAAATGTCAAGAACACATGAAGTTTGGTCATCAGGGAGTTCAAGGCATCCGTAAAGATTTGGCCACTGGTGGAAACCTCTTGAGCCTATCCTCTTTATGAGGGTAGCAGAGTGAGACCTTTCCATCTCACACATATATTTCCCATTCTGCCATGTCTCCCTGCTTTGGACTACCATTTCTTGAGCTTGCTTAATTTCTATGTATTTAATTATGTATTTTAATATTCAGATCTTTACAGAAAGCTGTGCAGTTCTCTTGCTTTGGAGGAGAATGTGATTTTATTCTTCTTTAAGAGTACTCAACAGCCAACAACCCAAAATACATGTCAGCTCTTTTTTATGCTTCATAATTCTTTGTGATATACCCTTCAAGAAACCTCCATAAAGTCACCTTTCTAAGTGTCTTAATAAAAACATAAAGAAAACCTTGGTAAAGTCAAACAAGATATGTTCTCTTGATGTTTTTTTTGCCTGAAAGGAATCTCTAACTTACCACCTTCTGTTTTGTGTAACTTTGCCCAGCTCTGACCTGGAGGTTTGCCCAATATCTACAATCCTATATGGCAGAGACTGTGGATTTTAAATAACGTTTCCCTTCATAAGAAACTGAGAAAATAATGCCACTTTAGTAGTTCAAATATGCTGTGAGTGCAGGTAATATTAGCATTATCCGGGGAGGAAATTTGAAATGTGGTGGTCTCCCGAGTTCCTCAAGTTAAATTTTTTTCAGATTCAACATTAAAAAGGATTTGAGGACTATTAAGGGGCTACAGAAGTGCTGTTGTTCTCAGAGTCTGCCTGTTTGGGGGCCTTTTCTCTTTGCATCCATGATTGCATCTCCTCCCTGACTTCTATAAAACAGATGCAAAAGTACTTTCAAAAAGGAAGAGAGATAACAGAATGTAAAAAAAAAAAAAAAAAGATAAACTAGGCAACGATTAAAACCAAACTGACATCAGCAAATGAAAGATGGAGCTTCAGATTAAAGAAATAAAATAATAAAAATGGTAGTGGGCAGTTTTAAAAGTCAGATGAAGTAAACAAAAATAAAATAGTGCAGTTGTAAAAATGCATAGTTTCAATCTAGAACAAAATTAAACTACAAAGTCTTAAAAATAAGTATAAAGGAACACACATTCATGATCAGTTAAAATTTATTGTAGAACTTAGCAGAAGAATGAAATTATAAACTAGACAAAATAAAAACAAAACATACATTGAATAATATTTTAAGAAGTGAAGGTTGTCTTCAGCCCATAACTTCCAGTCTGTTTAAGTAAATCCTTGCTTGGTCTTATCTAAGCATTCATTTTCTGCTTGGTAGGTGATGTCTTACAGGGTGGAAAAACCAGTGTGTCTCATTTTCCTCTATGTGCTGAGCAGTCTGTCAGGAACCTCATCAGGACTAGATACACAGGAGAGCTGCACAGTTTGAACAGGTAACCTTAGGAGACAAACTGTGTATCACTGCTAAGGAGAACTTGCGCCTAAGGATGCTACTGCCACAGACCCTCAGCCCCATCCTATTTCCCACTTTCAGTTTCTAGAGATGGAGTGAGTTTCCTGGAGTGTGTGTTGGCCAAGCAGCCCTGAAGAGATGAGCCAGGATGCAGGCTAATCTCAAAACCTGCAAGCGGTACCATAGGGTGACAGGTTTGCAGCTGTGAATTCATTACATCTTCATTTCAATTACATTTATAGGAATAAGCAAAGTCTCACAACAGTGTTCAGATACCTTTTGTACACATAGAAATGCTGGCTCCAGTGGAGCAGTGAGTGAATTCGCTGTAAAGCCCATGATGGCAGCATTGGGACCATATCAGGAGACCCTCAGCACAGTGGTGCCATCTCAGAAGCTAGAAGAATAGTAGCTTCTCTACTCAAAAGCAACCTCAAACTCACTCTCTCAACAACAGGACCCAGCAAGAACAGAATGGCGATGTGCATGTTTATACTTTGTTACTTAATGCAGAAAGTGAAGAAGAGCCACATAAATTTGTTCACGAATACTTGTAAGATAATTCTTTAGGACCTCAATTAATAAATGAGGCAGTGTATATTGCAGGGCCTTGGAAATGTTTTATAGTTGGTGGATTCTTTTTTTACGTCAGCAAAATACATCTCTGTATCTCAGTTTCGCTCAAAGTTTGCCCTGGCTGCTGAAAACGTACAAAGGCGTACCGAAGGTAACTTAAAATGACAGTAGCCTGGAGTCTACAATTGAGCTGAAGTCTGATAGAAATTGAACATTCTCTATGAATTCTTCAGCCCTCAGTTTTCTAACTCTTTTTAAGCTTTTATTCCCAGAGGAATCACTATGTACCATGATATAATATCATCTTTCCCCCACAGTTTGCAAAGAGAAAGGAATGTCATCCTTACCGAGAACTTGGAGAGGGACCAAAAGAGTGTAACAAAAATGATCAGGGCTGTTAAAATGAGCAATTAGAAAATGTTAAAGGAATCAGAGCGATGTGTCCTTGAGGAAAGAAAAGGAAAACTGCCTTCCTAATATGCTCAGACACTTCCTTTCTGGTCCTGGTGGAGAGTTTTTGATGAGATCGAAGGGGTGGAGAGAGTGGATGTGGAGGAAGGTGAACGGGGAAGGGCATGTTTGCCGAGGGCAGCTCTTTCCAGCAAAGAGTGAACCAAATTATCAAAGCATCAACCACAAAACACACAAAAAGTGTATTTTAGGTCATTCATCTTCTCTTTTAAAAAAATTAAAACTCTACATTTAATTAAAACTCAAAATTTTGAAAACAGGTCACGTACTATTTGCAACTTGGAGAAAGTGCTACTAGGGACATTAGATTATCGGAGGTATTATTTGTCTTTGGAACTGGAAAGGTAGCCCAGAGAAAGAGCTCTAATAAATACAAAATACAATCTTTGGGACAAAGCAAGGAAGAAATATATTACTAAATTTATCCCAGAAAAAAAATCATTTGATATATGTAGCAAAATATATGAATACAATGTCTGGAAAATAAAAAGAATTTGTGAACTGACATAAAACTCAGAAGCCCAGGGCTTAGCAAGCCTGTCTGACTTCTTTTTAATATAAAAGAGAAAGAATTGGCCATGGAATGTTCTTCCTTAGGCAATTATATACTGCACATGACTGTTAGGCAGCTGTCAGTGTCAATAACGACACTATGGAAATGGAAATCTTAGGGAAGAAAGGTCTTGTTTATATTGATAAAAAAAACTCTACTAACCAACTGAGAGCAGCAAAATAATTAGAAAATATATGAATAGTGAACCAAATACACAGTTCTTTATTATCCTTGAATTTTCTCAAGAAAAATTCTGATAAAGAGAAAGTATATTTGAATTTTCAGTGGAAGATAGATTTGAATATGCAGAAAGTATGTTTGAATATGCAGATTTGAGTCAGAAGGCGATGACCTCTTCACTCTCTTCATTCTTTATAATAATAAATGCAAGTTCCCCAATAAAGATTTATAGCAACATCACATTTTTTCATGTCATCTTACTCCTGGCATTAAACCAAGAAGAAACACCAAATGACAGATTTGGAATGGTCTGCATCCGGTCCTTTTCTCAGACTAGAGAAGTTCTGCACTAGCCAACTTTGTGGAACCCAGTATTAAAGATGTCCATTGTTCTTATTCTAAATGCTCTTCTTTTCCTTGGACTGTGATGTTTACTTGTACAAATCAGCCATGTGCTCTTGTTTAGATAACAAGCTGGTCTTTGAAGCTGCTCTTTAATTTTCTCTTTCCCAGATGAAATAGTGACAATTCCTTTAACCTTGCTGTGTTTATTCTTGTCTCGATCACATTCACAGGATCTTATGGTATTTAAGAGGACTTAGACTTTTATAAAACTATGCCAATGCACTGCTAACTAGCGTAGAGTAGCACTGTATTAATAGGGTAAATAACTTCTCATTTTATGGATTTGAGTTTGGTTTTTTGTACATTACTCCCTTGCTGGTTAAATTGAACTATTTTATAATAGGCCTGATTATACCCATGATGGTTAGTTAATAGATCAGGTTACCTGGGGAAGAAAACCCTTTTTATAAATGAAAATCTGCATTAGCTCAAATCAAGTTAAACTGAAAACATGAATAGTAATGACTTCATGAGATACTTCCTTCTATTTATATACACAAACAAATATTTGTGAAAAACCAGAGACTGTTCACTCTCGTAATAAAAGTAGAAGAAAGAAACTGAAATGTTCTCCTTTCTTCCTCTAGAGGTTTTCAAAATATTTCCTCCTCACTCCAGACAGCTCTCTCCTGAAATTCTATGGCTTACTGAGTTAAGAGATTTAGGCCTGCGACGAACCAGTTAAACAACTGTTAAACATCTGTCAGTCATGGAGACCCAGGTCACATGTGTAGAACACAGGGCCCAAGATGACTGCAGTTGCTGAGCATTGTACACAGATGCAAACAGAGTGCTGCCTTCAATTCTTCATTTATTTTGGCCACAAAAAGTGAGCCTGTGCCTTCCATAGGACAGCTTAAATCTGACACCCAGCCAAGTGAGTTTCTGATAGGCTAATAGTCCCGAATGTCTATTTGCATCATGAGGAAGCAATCTGGAAATTCTGGATACAAAAGAGTCCTGCCATTATTTTCTTAGCTGTTTTAAATCTGTTCACTGGCCCACTCTCACTCTTCAGAGAAGCCTCCCTTTCCACCATCAATAAATATACACCTGCCTTTCTGTATGTCTTTCCCAATACTTCAGGAACTTAGAAGGAATTTCCTTGAGACCCAATCTGGTAACACTACCATGGAAACAATGTCAGAGAAAGCGGTCCAGTTCAGTGCAGAGCTCACCCTCAATGCTGTTTTTCTCCTTGCCCATGCTACCCTGAAACCGAACAGCAAACCAACACCAGACCATCTTTTATCTTCAAGGTAGGAAATATGCATATGCTATACTTATATTCATCTGTGCTCCAATATAATACAGTTGTAGAAGAAAACCACGGATGGACCTTTCATTTTATACAATGTGACCTTAGTGACAGTCTCTCTTCTCAGCATGGGCTTCCGTTTCTGCTCCTCCTGGCCAGGGTCAGTTTGCACACTGCCCTTTCTTCTTGTTGGTCAGTGAACCCCACCCATGGTGTAGTCTCCATCTCCTGTGTAACCAGCATCATTCATTTGGTGCCTTTCCGTGAAGACTTCCTCGAGCTTTACCTCCATTCTCAAGTAAAGGCACAGAGCAATTCTTTATATCTTAGCTTATTCTACATTGTAACCCTTAATTTTTCTTTTCTCTTCACTTTGTGCTTTAATTTCAGCGCATAATCTTCCAGTGGCCTATTACAAGTTTTCTCAGCCTATTGTCACCTATTTTCAATTGTAAACTTTGAAGAGCAGCGGGGAGCACATCTGTGAGCTGCTCTGTCTGGTACCCAGCACAGCACCACAGAGAGGTCAGTGTTGACTGGATGGTCATTAATGACATGTCCGGGAGGTTCTTCTTTCCCATCTCTCTCTCCTGTTGAACTGTCTACTGGTTCAAAAGCATTTAGAAAAAAAATATATCAGAGTCTAATCAGTATGCCATAGTGGTATTTCCCTCTTTGTGCCATGCCCCACAGTGGCTGTGGCATTTGAGTGAAGGTCAAAGGACAAAGAAGACCAACCTTGCATATCAGGCAAGGTTATAGACATGGTGTTTTGTTGGTTAAGGTTCTGTTTGAATTATACCAAATGCTTCTCTTTTAAAGGGCCCTTTCTTTCTTTTCTCTCTCTCTCTCTCTCTCTCTCTCTTTCTTTCTTTCTTTCTTTCTTTCTTTCTTTCTTTCTTTCTTTCTTTTTCTTTTTCTCTTTCTTCCTTTTGTTTTTATTCCTGTCTCCAGATCTATTCAACATTGAACAATTACAGTGGAGTGGACTTTATATTACCAAACACATAATTACATGTGAATGTACAAAATAACAGTTTGGTGGAAATTTCTATAGAAAATGTGCTTTGATTGTTATTTCAAATATCTCTCTTTACCCTACCTTGAAAGAAAAGCTCTTTCAAGAAGCATTGGGCTTTTTAGCATCTATCAGTTTAGCCATCAGCTCTTTGGTATGTGCATACGTGAGTTAACAGAAATAACCCTTTTTGTCTCACGTAAAGATATCTAAGTAAAGTTTCAAGTAGCCAATTAGCTTTTTGACCTAAGCTTTGTTGGCTGCAGAAAGCCTGAATCCCAGGAACATTTGGTTCTCAAGGCATTTGGATCTCAGAAGAAAGATTCAGTGCCAGCACCAATCAGAATGCCTGCCAGTTGTTATTCTTCTTCACCACTGGCGGCCATTCCCAGCACTGTTACAGAGCTGTGATCCATCTCCGCACCTGTCTATCAGTGGATGTTCATAGAGAGAACAGTGTGGGCTGCATCTGCAGATACCACATATAACTCCCAGGGAGAAAGGGAGAGGAGGACGGCAAACTCCCAAATATGTAAAATGAGAAAAGCTACAGGGCGAAGAAAATGCAGGAAACTATACAACAGCTAGATGTGGACTGTGATGTAAAGTCAGAACAAACAAAGGAAAATGGGATGTTTATTTTTGGAATGCACTTTTCCATGCTATGCATAAATTTAGTCCTTCATTTAAATCTCAGACAGGTTACCTCAGTGTTCCGTGGATTTCTCTTGTCTTTGAAATGCTACCTCAACTTTCTTAGCAAAGTGACAGTCTGATTATATTTCTGTGTTGTGTGCCCTGTTTTGTTAGGCTCCTCTTGTTCCTACAACGACCTATTAGTGTATAAGGTCTTCAGGTGTTGATGGTTTTCTATCATTTTTTGTAGAGCTGTTAGCAACTTATTTCTCACAAAGTACTTAAGTACATTTTGATAATGAATAGATGTCACTATATATCTTAAAACAGGAATTCATACAGTGTTGATTCTGCCTACCTATATTTTATATTTGTGAATGTCATAACTCTCTCTAGAAGAAATTCCAAATAAAATATCAAGTTGAATTAGAAAATATTGCTTTTTCATCAGGGCAAATGCATACATGTATGCCTCCTATGTACTTAGTAGAGTATGCAATGTCTGATTCCGGAAGCACATTAATTCTGTGTTGAAAACCGGGTTCCCAACGTATGATGACTCTGTTCAATTGCTGTGCAATGAACTAGCCTCCTAGCGCTCCTCTCTCAGTAAACTTGGATTGTATTACGTAGTCAACCCCGCCTCATCACCATTCTCTCATTTTAGAATGCCATTTTGTAAGTATTCTTTCTAGTTTCTCTCTTTAATGCAATCTTTTGAGTAAATGGGCTCCTGTTAGTTTAAAACAGGAATAAGAAGGTGTTTTCTACATTCTTAATTCTAGCAAAATGCATTATAGACTTGACAGATGAAACAGTCTGAAAAAGTTGAAATACAAAAGTATTTCAAATGTAACCAAATATTAAAAATAACACCCCACATCTGACCAGCTATCGTAGATCTCAGCCCTGTCTCCCCAAAGCAGTTCAATCAGGTCCAGCAATGGACAATGTAGATATAGATAGATATACAAATAGATACAGGTATAGGTTTGGTATCCGTATAGATATAGATACAGAGTTTTCCCTTCTAGTTGTGACCATGTGTATTTTTAAAGAGAATTGGAGAATACAATCCTGGGGAGTTGAATATTCAGAGTAGATACAAATATATTTGATTAAACTGACAATACCTGGAAAGTCTCCTCTTTTAAAAAAGGTTAAAACATGAATATCGTTCTCAAGCCAACCTATAGGTCAGTTCTTCATTTGATAAAACTTGGTACAAAAAGATGGTCAGTTTGGTATCTTCCAGTGTTAAAGTATGTGTTTCTTCTATAGCACAGCAATGGCTTTTGTCTGTCTATCACAGCCTAATAGAAACTGAAGTGGAATTCTCCTTTATAAAGTTTTCATCAATTCCAGATTTTTCCATTATTTTCTTGTGAAAAAATAACCAAGACTTTTGGATACTTGGGTAAAAAACCAAAATTTTTTATTAATTATAATGCATAATATATATATAATGACATTAAGTTAATATCATTATATATAAATTATGTTCTGTATTTCTGTTTTGTAATGTACTTTTTATTTGAGCAACAGCAAAGCCTATGACAGCAGAATCCCACAATGCGTTTTCTCCCTGGTGTGGTCCAAATGTTGGTGTCCCTCTAAAATTCAGGCGTTGCAACTTCACCCCTGGATAATGGTGTTAAGAAATGGAACCTTTAGGAAGTGATTATATTATAAGGGTTTCCCCTCATAGATGGCATTATTTCTCTTCTTAAAAGAGTCATGGAAATGAGTTTACCCTCCTCTGGCATGTAAGGAACAAGAGGCGCCGTCTATGAAAGAGTGAGGCCTCACCAGACATCACGCCTGCTGGTGCCTTCTTCTTAGACCTCCCAGCCTCCAGAACTGTGGGAAACAATTCTCACTACTTACAAATTATTCCAGCCAAACTATTTTGTGATAGCAGTCTACAGAAAGTGGCACTCACTGCTAAGTGTTCTGAGTGCCCGAGTTGGTCAGCGAACCACACAGGAAAGGAAACCTCTGGACAGTTGGGTGAAATGGTGACAACATTCGTCAGCATTCTCCACTACGCTTTCTGGGGCCGTGAATCCGATTTTTCTCTCCTCTTTCTTGGTGGTGTTGCCCTCTATCAACATTTAGTTTTATGTCTAATGAAAATAAACTGATACATTGACTAAATGAAAAGTGAGAATAGTTCAAAATGGTTTTATCTGATGCTCACCCTTCCAGATGAACTGAAAAAAGTAACATGAGGGTTTTAGGCATGATGATAAGTGTAAGAGTGTAGTAACAGTAGTTTTGAACTTATGGAGTCAGTGCCTTAGGGAGGGCTCTTCTTCGAAGGATTCAAAATTTTACAGGGACTCTGAGCCCTGAAAGAGATTAAGACTTGCCAAGCCTCACCACTTCTTGCCTATCGTTTTTGCTTCTGTTCCTGTGTGCTTTTCGTTTTTTTATCTTATGCAAAAAACAAAATTCCATAACAAAAATAATAGAATAGTAATAGTTAATATATTGCATACTGTTATCATTAAAATAGTGACTCAGAGCCCAAGATATGGGCATAAAATTTCTGCAAGCAATATCAGCACAATATTAGCACAAACTTTTCCTTTCAATGAAGTGAAAGAAACTAGTAGCATAACTGACTCATATTTTTTTCCTTTTCACTTCTTTGTTTCCCCTCCCTGTCCCCAGCTCCTTGTTCTTTTGAATAATTTCTTGCCATTTCACAATATCTATTGTATGTTTTGGACTTTATTTACTCTTTCAGTTTCTCACACCAGGGAGACAATATGATGCTCACGCGTGAGTCTGATTTATTTCATTTATGATTATGGTCTTGATTTGCACCCATTTACCTATAAAAGACTCAAGTTTATCATTCTTTATGGCTGAGTAGTACTCCATTGTATAAACAATACATGTCTTTTTTATCCATTCCTTGGTTGATGGGCATTTGTGTTGTTTCCAAGATTTAGCTACTACAAATTGTGCTGCTGTAGACATGGGTGCACATAAATCCCTGTGGTTCTGTTTTTTTACTTCTTCTGGGAAGATACCCAGAAAGGGAATAGCTGGGTGGAATGGGACCTCTAATCATAGTTTTTTGAGGAATAACCACACTCATTTCTATGGTGGTTGCACCAGTCTATACTCCCAAGAGTAGAGAAGGGCTCCTTTCCACACCAATCACTCAGGAATTTGTTATTGGTTGATTTCTTCATGATAGCCATTCTTTCTGGGGTGAGATGAAAGCTCAGTGTTGTTTTAATTAGCATCTCTTGAATGACAAATGATGTTGACCATTTTTCATAAATTTATTTGCCATTTCTATTTCTTTCTGTGAAAAGTGTGTATTCATCCCAGATGCCCATTTTTGGATTAGGTCTTTGAATTTGGGGCATCTGATTTTTTTTTTCAACTTTTATATACAATTCGGTGATAATGTTGATACAACATCCAAGAACTTACGGGATATAATTAAAGCAATCCTCTGTGGGAAATTTATAATGAGGAATTTCCACATCAGGAAAGCAGAATAAGCTGCAATTAATAACCTAATATTGAATTGCAAACTTCTAGAAAAAAGAAATCAAACCCAAAGGTTATACAAGGCAAGAAGTTATAAAGATAAAAGCACAAATTGATGTCATTGAGGCTAAGAAGGCTATACAAAGGGTGCGTGTTCCTGTTTCCTTCTGCAATTCCAATCAGCCCACTTGGCTGGGCTCACTGTCTTACCTTGAAGTCTGGAGGTGGGAGTTCCTTCATGCCTAACCTATCATGGAAAGCATCCAGGTAAAAATCTTAATAGCGAATTCTTACCCTTCCCAGGGCACTGGGTCCAATCCCATAAGCGTGAGTTGCTGCACCTTGCTTTTCCCTCTGAGCATTGCAGCTTCCCCGTCCTCGCCTGACCAAGAGAAGCTGCCTGGCTGGCAATTGTCCCCAGAGGTTTGTTAAAAAGGGGAGGATGAAAGAGCAGAGGATTTATTTTTAGGCTTTTTGTACGCCTTTAATGAGGAAAAGAGTTTTGTAGAGCACCACAGGTCCATATACTGACAGCAAAGAAACAGACCTCCATATGGCATCCATTCCCTGCTGCAAGCAGAATTCTAGCAAACAAGGAAGAGAAGAGACAGTCGCCTTTGCTGTAGTGTTACTTGCCGCTACTTTCTTGCTGAAGTTTAGAAGTGGCATGTGGAGATAAAACCACAAAGTATGATTTCATGAAGACTACAAAACTACTTTCAACCCAAATCAGCTTCTGCAATGGTTACAGCACGTTAGCACTCTGTTAATGAGATGTGACAGGATCAAGCTGCCTTTTATTTTAAACTAAATGAATAAGTAAGGATTCTCAATCTGAAGAGCATCAAAAATAAAGGGTCTAATAAAATCATCCACTTCCTCACTAAATATCAGTGGAACACCTACTCTGTGCCTAACTATAGCACCTCAGTGTTTTAGGTCTAATTCACTTAATGCTCCAAGTAACTCCATGAAATCAACATGAGAGCCAAACAGTTTATGGACCTTGCCATTAAAAGCTTGACGTACACTGATGGAGAAAGTGTTTCTTGATGAATTTTTATTTTGGATGCATTTGAGCATTAGGATCATGGATGGGCAGAATTTAGGCCCATTCTGTATTCTGTCCTCCACCCCCGCATAGTACACGGCACCTAACACATTAAGAGAATACTGAGGGCAATAAGGAAATCATTTTGACAGCAATTCACTTTGACACTGATACTGTGTGTCAAGTCCCTGAAAAAGGCATTTAAAGTGGTAAAGGGTCTTGGTGTTAGGCAGATGAAGAGGGCTAAGGTTCATCTTCATTTACCATTCTTCAAGTTATTTACTAAGGATTTTTTCTGTTTTGGTTTTTTGAGGTAAGGTCTGACTATATAGTCCAGGCTGGCCTTGAACTCACGGTGTAGCTCAGACTGGCCTCGAACTCATGGTACCTCAGCCTTTCCAGTGCTGGAATGAAAGGCATATGCCACGATACCTGGCTATTAAAGTTCAGTTTTAAAACCTCATCTATGAAGGGCTAACTTTCTGATAAAGTGTTTGTTTGTTTGCAGTTTGTTTTTACAGTGCCAGGATCTAACTCTGTCTTCTGTACACCTGAGCTACATTCCCAGGTGACACTGGTTCTGTTAATCTATCACGGGATTCCCTCAAATTTTAAGTTCTAGTTTCTGCTTGGGAGAAAGACTAAAGAGCCAGAAAATTTCTGTTGTAGGATCATAAAAGATCATTATGTAAATATCAAATTGTTAGAAGTTTATGAATAGAAAAATAGAGAATGAGCCAACCACTATAAATTTTTAGATCTTATTATTTCATGCCTTTAAATTTTCTAATGTGTTTTTGCTTTCAAAGAATAAAGTCAGTGTGTTAGTATAGCATTCAAGTCCCTGTGTAATCTAATATTATCACTGTACATGAAATCTGAAAACCCTGTCCTGTAAAGCCTTCCTAGCTTCTCTGAGAAAATTGATTTCTTCTGTCTTCCTTGATACAACTGCTCTGTTTAATTAATATATTTCTTGCAATACTGAAGTAATATAATCCTTTTGCTAGAATTATAAAATTAGGGGCTATTTCCACACTTTAGTTCTATGTGTAGCAACTAACACAAAATGCCTAAGAATATTGTTTGAACCATGGCAACTTTTAAGTGAATAGTATAGTTTTAAAGATATGAGAGAGATCTTCAATCGTCTGTGTCATTGGTATACAAATTGAGATTACTCCATTCAAAAGAATACGTCTTTCAAATTTTCTTTTGGGGAGAGCTCCTTAGATATTCCCAAAGGTCAAATCTACTAGCACAAGTCATTTCATGGATAAGCAACAGTTTAATGTTGCAACTTTCTGGATATCTGAAACAGTGGGGTCTGTGGATCACAAACTGACACCTCTGACAACTTATTTTTTCCCTTTCTGGCAAAGATATTAACAAGGAAAAGAATTGTAGTGTGGCTGGCCTTGGGACATAACAGGCATAACAATAATAATAGTGGACTAGAATCACCTACAAACTGAGTCCTCTGCTCTGATTACTTAAAAAATGCCCAGATCACAGCAGAAATATCTGAATGAGGTGAAAGGAGAAAATTGAAGGAAGCACACTTGGCTAGGATCCCTGAGAAAGGAAATGACAGAAAGGCAGCTCAACCATATCATTTTCCCCCTGATATCTTGAGAGTGTATGTTTTGAACAAGAGTTGTCTCTATAATAATCAATGAAACAGTTACTAACTATTGAGACCCTGCCGTGTGGCCCCTGTTAGGAGTTTAAAATCACGGAAATGTAACGCCGCAAGGAAGAAGTTATTTTGGATCTGTGAAAGATAACATGGACTGGAACTGACTGAAACTAATCTTGTACCAGAATCACTTCTTACATGAAGGAGTACTAAACCAAACTGCAACTGCAAGTACTTTGGCAAGTACTGAGATATAATAAAGTTTCATTGATACCTAGAAGGAGAAAGGGAGAAAGTGTGAGAAAGAACTCTTGGATATTTTTTCAAGGATCGCTAATACAAAAATCTTTTCTTAAATGTTACCATATGCCTCTTTTCCAATCAAAACACTACTAAAGTTATTAAAATATTTAATTGGCATTGGATTTCCCCAGTCTTTTTGAATACTTTTCCACCATATAACTCCGTTTCTACTTACATACAATGAGAATAGTATCTGCCAGACTCTCTTACATGCAGAAGAAGACAGATTAATAATCCTTTTGTTTAATATTTTATATTAAGTACTGTGAAGATAACAATGTAATAAGTATTGTTATTCTCTTATCATTTGGTTATGAAAAATTTGTTTTATTTTGTCCTAAAATAAAAAAAAAACAATTTACAAACCTGAAAGAAGCGTATGTAATTATTGAATACAAGTTTTATATAAGGGTCAGGGGAGATGAAGACCCAAAGAAACAAGGAAGTATACACGTATATTTATGTTTTCAAAGGGCTCATGCATTAAAGCCCTCGTCCCCAGCTGGTGGTGTTACTGGGAAGCATGGAAACTTGAGGAGATGGAGCCTAACTAGAGGAATGAAGTGATCTAGGTAGGCCTTTTCTAACCTCTCAGCTGGAGTGTCTGCTTGATTGTTGTGAAAATCAGCAAGGGATTGGTAGATGACACTTCCACATGCGCACAGTGGGTCATGGACGTGTGACCTTGGGTACTTTATCTGGCCTTGGATCCCTTCCTCTCTGGCACTGTCTCCTTCTCAGCCTTCCAACCACTATGAACTGACCAGCTGTACTCTACCGTGCCCTTCTGCCTGGTGCTTCTGTCATGGAGTCAGCTGACCATGAACTGAAGCCTCTCAAACCATGAGCAAAGATAAAGACTTCCTCTTTCAAGGCAAAAATGTATGTATGTATATATGTATATACATATGTGCAGGAGGGCTAACATGGTTCTACTATTGTATTATATCACTTAATGCTAGGGAATAATTGATGATGGGTTATTCGATCAATCTTGTATGTCTGTATGTGTTATCCTGAACACACACTTCAAAGATACCAATATGCAAAGCAGCAACTACTGTTGGGTTTTTAAAAATTTATTTTATTTTATTTTATTTTTTGTCTTTGGTTTTTTGTTTTTTGTGTTTTTCTGTTGTTGAGATGATTAATTGTCTGACCAATTTTGCATGTCTGTATCTGTGTTCATGTATATACACTTCGAAGATATCAATAGGTAAAGCAACAACCATTGTTGAGTCCATGTCACCTTGTCTGTAAATCAGTTTTGAGTGTACTATTATTTATGCTAATTTGTGTCTGTTTGTTAATATGTTTTTGTGCTCTTGTTTTTTTTAAATAAAAAAAAAGACTTCCTCTTTCAGTTGTGTGTGCTGGGTATTTAGCTCTAGCGACGAAAACTTGACTGATGCACCCTTGAAGTGTATAAGAGTGTGTTGGAATCCTAGTGTTTCCCCGTCCCTCTCCCTCTCCCTTGCTCCCCGTCCTCCTTCCCCTCCCTCTCCCTCTCCTCCTCTCCCTCCTGCCTATACACCATAAGGTTAGCTGCTTTGTAACACCACATACTCTCCATCATGATACTTGGCCCCGCTACAGGCCCGGGAGCCATAGTGGCAAGTCACCATAGACTAGTATCTCTGTAACTGTGAACCAAAATAAATTTTTCCTCTTTAAATTGCCATGAAGCTGTTTATCTCAGGTATTCTGTCACAGTGATGAAAACATGATGAACATATTGGCCCTGAAGAAGCATGAATGGACAAAGAGGAGAGGGACCAATGCCAATAAACTGCAGGGAATTCAGCAAGGCCTATGTGTTCAGATTCTTCTCTGTGGGTGTCTTATGCCTTCAGACAGAAGGATACTGTTTCCCTCCTGGTCAAAACAGCGTACTTCTCAAATGACGATTTCGTGACCTGCTTCAGGAAAGAAAGACAGGAAAAGATTGGAGGGTGACTGTTCCAGATTTTATGACGTGGTTCAAGAAAGAAGGGTAAACAACGAGAAGGTAAGAGTGACTTTCTTGACCACATTGTTTTCTCAAATGCTAAGGTGCTAATGTGGGGGTACCATGTCCTGAAGCCCACCATTAGCACTATGGTAAGGGCCAAACATACATTTAATTTCAAAAATGTAAGAACAATTATCTTCATTTATCTTGCAATTTATTATTCAAGGGTACTAGGATCCAAAAGGAAGTAATAAAGTGCAACAAAGAGATGAAAGAAATTTAGAAATTATTTAAATATGTTTCACTTTGCCTGGAAATAACATTATAAAGTGTAAGACCACAGCACTTATGGGTGAGAAAAATGAACTTCAACCCAGCTCTGAATTATGAATCAGGCTATTTAAATACTTAATCTTTGTATAGGAGAGAAAAAAGTCTTTTTCCCATGGCTTCCCATTACACAGGGAAGTTAATATGGTGGGGCTTCCATAACATGTGGGGCTGGGATTATTTCAAGGTAAATCACACCCCCCGCATCTGTGGAGGAAATAATAGAGACATAAAACCAAAAGCTTTGTTCATTTGTCTGTTTTTGTTTTGCTAGAGAAAACTAACCTTGGGCAGACGAAGTATTGGTTTATGTTCACGCATCACCAAAGTGGCTACTGTTATTTGGTTGTAATATAAAAAAGTTAACACTGTTTTTATAAAAAAAAACTAAAGATACTCCATGAGTTGGATTAAGAAGCACTTTCTTTCAATTTAGTTCTTTTCTTCATCCAGTCAATTAGCTGTAGTAACATAAACTGAATGAACTTGCCCTAAAAGGAAAGAATGACGGCGGTGAAGGGCTCTGGCGAGAGGCTCAGCCCACAGCAAGGTCTGTGATTTAACCCTGCACAGAGCAGGAGCTACGCAGGTCTGTGAGAGACAGCCAGAGCAAGAGTATTGCACTAAACTAATGAGGGAAAAGAAAAGAAACGAGGGGGAAATCACACAGTTTGGGAAGAAGTCACGCTCCTCCTCGTTGCATAGTGACTGCTTCTCCACATTTAGTGGAGTAAAAAGATTGAATTATCACAAAAAAAAGATTGAAGAGTTGATCATGAACCAAGAAGTTTTTGATTCTACTTCCACTAAGGGGACATTGGATATCACTGGTTTTTAAGTTCTGTTTCTACCTTATTAGAGATTAAAATGATATCTATAAATATGTTTATTTTCTCATGTATTACCAATATACTTATAAGACACTTTATGTATACCAGAGAAAATATGTACAACAAAGTAAGGAGAACAAAACTTGTTCCTCAAGACTTTGGTTTTTTTTGGTATTTAGATTCATTTTTCTTGACCACAGTAAGGGTAATTCAGAAAAACCGAAGTGAATTTTGGAAATGACACCCACATAGATCTTGATGATTAAGGGACGCTGCCATCTCCCTCCTTTCATGCAGGATTATCTTTAATGTTTTCCAGGGAATGCAAGTGCATCCGCTCAGCGGTCCTTAAATCTTTGTCTTTACAAAATAACCAACCAGCATACTGGGATGGGCTATGAAACAGGCAGAGACATGAGGGTTCTCCAATGCACTAATTGATTTAGCAGCAGTTTAAAACAATGTTGAGCATTGTCAGAAATGCTCCTTGGAGGTATTAAATCAAGTTCCCCACGATGGATTGCATGCTAACCACAAACTCTCTAAAAATCTCAAGGGCTGTTTATTGTTCTGCAATTTATGATCGCCTTGTTAGAGGATTGCACATCAGCTTCCCCTGAGCCTAGGAAGAAACGGAGACAAATAGCATGCAAACTATATTGAACAATTCATTATATTATATTGTAGAAACCTAAGCACAGTGTGGAGATAACCCTTTTATGCACGCTGCCTTATTGAACAGTAATCACTCTGTAATGCTTTTGATATTTAAATCATATTTATAATAACACATATTAATGTAACATCCCTCATAAAGTTCTCAAAGTATTTTATGGGATGTATAAACCATGGAAAAATACAAAATTTTAAAATGCAGATATACCTACCCTGGGGCCTTTGAGGCAATCTAATGAGGAATATATACAAAATCCCAGGCTGACAGTTTAACTGTTTAAATAGCATATAGAATAACTCAAACACATTTTAAGATATTGCTGATTATGGACTCATTCTTTATCTAAATATTTGGCCAGGTTGTATAAGTGCTTGTTTTTTGTTTTACTGTTATAGATAAGAAGAAAGAAGGATTAAAAATGTTTAGAACATTTTCAGGGAAAGCTGTCAAATTCCTATGACTAAAAATCAATCACTGATCTGAGTTTATGTGCTCTGTAAAATTACATTATGATAGCAATGAGGTTGAATTTTAAAGCAAGTGAAGACATTTATCTTGGCATGGCTTGCCTAGGTTTAGAATAGT
Source organism: Dinomys branickii (assembly GCA_004027595.1). NCBI lineage: Eukaryota > Metazoa > Chordata > Mammalia > Rodentia > Dinomyidae > Dinomys > Dinomys branickii. The sequence goes on from PVLD010000080.1 coordinate 54,344, forward strand.
GTGTCTGATAGGTGACTCAGTAATTAGTTGTTGACTGATTAATCTGTTTATCCTGAAGGAAGTGAAGTGAAAATTCTGGGGTTTCGTGGGGCCAGTCTACTCCATTCACAGTATGGGTGACATGCCACAGAAGGTTAGATTGATCAAGTTGTTTCACTTGAATTTTTCTTTGTGTTTTAACAGTGTTGCAGTAAGAAAGAATTGCTGGGGTATTGCTCCCCAGCCCTGGATATGCATTCAGCAAAGACATCACCAGTTAATGTTCAACATAGTTTTAATCAACATGATTGTGTACTTAATATCTAATGCCCTGGGTTTTAAATTTTATTTGGTTTGGTTTTTCCCCAGCATTTTCTAACGTATAACATTCAAATCAGAGATAATATACCTTGAGAAATATTTTATTTTACTTATAGTTATCCTGCTTTCACAAGAAGGAGACATGCAATATTTTCTTCTTTGCAACTTCACATGTTCAAAAATCAAATGGAGACGAGACAACAGGGAGAACAGAACTTTCTGGCTACAGGGCCACTTGTCCCATTACTAGTCATGCCACCGGCAGGCTTTTATCTCCCCTTAATGCACTTGGTTTGATTTTCATTGTTACACACTACTCTGAGGTAGGAACACATCATGTGGTAGGGATGGGGAGGCATAGAAAAAATATGAGGTAGCCAACTCTCCCGTGTTCAGTAGTTATTCCAGGGTCAGGGACCTTTCTTGACAACATCACCCACAACGTGTTAGTACACCTTGGAATGTTTCCCAGGAAGAACATATTACAGTGTGAATAAAGGGTTTCTCTTTTGTTGGGAAAGACTGAATTCCAGAAATTAGAACTGACATTCAATTGTTTAGATATTATGAATATTCTCTCAGTGGTATCCTGTAGACCATCTGGTTCTGTGTTCCTAATTTTTAAGAAAGCTGTTAAATTCAGAAGTCTGTTCACCAGTGTTGTCATACTCTGTTTAAGTTACAATGCAGACCTCTTTTCATGCAAATGGGGCATTCCAGAAATGCAGGGTAGCTCAGATCTAACTGCAAAGGCTCTTCCCTCAGGTTATATGAGTAGCCCTGGTGTTTTCACCAGGAACATCTAGGTCATTTATCTCCAATTGTCTTACATTATAAACACAAGTCTTTGGAGTCAAAGTATAAATGACAGGAAAGATTTAGAATATATCCATAAATCCTGTAACTGAAACAGTCTCAGTTCACTCTGGATCACTGCGTTTGGGCATGACTGTCACATCTACTGTGTCCATTCTACAACTGTTTTCGGAGACCTACTAGGTTTAAGCTTCTATGGTAGCTTTTGGGAATTCATCATGAACACAGAACTGGCAGCCTGTACTTCTAATCTATGCACTTTTAGTGTCCAGATGATTTTTTAGGGTGTGTGGGAGATGGTATAAATGATATGGATATAGATTTCTTCAATGCAGTTTTACGTCTGTTTGATTCAGCACTTGGGTTGAGATGGCTTCCATGTGCTTTCTTACTGCGCATCATCAATCAAAGTGCCTCACACACTTTTAGCTTTGAACGCTTCAAACTATGCCACTTGAATTAGAAGGAATACCATTTTGCTAAATATTTTTCCTATGTACTCACACTTCGGGTGCTAGATGGCCTCAAATTCTACAGAAGTCTACCTGATAGATTTCAGAAGATATGATTTATTCCACTTCCAGGATTCTTTTTACCCTTTGTAAAGCTGCCCCCAGCAGCCACCACAGACAAATAATTACCTATCAGAAATAAGGCAGAGAGACTTCTAATACAGCGTTTTCTCTGGTGAGCTGTTCATGAACAGTGTTTCCTGGAAGCTATGCATGGTGGGATGTTCACAGAATGATGTCATATCATCAAGTTTACCCCAACCTGTCTCCCCACTGTAACTTTTATCTCCTTTTATCATATAACAGCTTTTAAAAAGTTTTAACTCAACTGCAGTGTTCCTCCTTATTCTATGAGATGCAGTGCATTCAGTGTTAAGTAAACACACATCATTTGATGTGCCTGGGGTACTCTGAGCAGTATAGTCACATTTTCCTTTCTGATGCAGCTCAACTACTTTTCTATTCCTCTGTTCTGCCGGTGTATTGTTAATGAAATATCTAAGGTAAAGAATTTGCCTTGTTGCCTTTGATGTTGATCATTAACCTGAAAAATTTTAATGAATTTCCTATAATAATCTCACACTTAGTGATTACTGGTCAGATTATTACAGGCAAATGTGGTATGTGGTAGTGGCAAATAATCTGGAATTTATATCTGAGCTCTGTTTACTTTGAATCAATTGATTGATTTCTTACAGTTCCATTTCTGTATTTGTAAAATGGGGGTGATAAAGTGAAATATATAGTTCAAGTGGCTGTTGTGAAAGACATTGCAATAAATGAGATAAAGGAATAAATATTCACATAAGAATCAAAATAGAGTAAACACTGTAAGAACTGTTAGTTACTTTTATTAATACCAAGGGTTCTTCCAGAAGTGGTAAAATATCTGATACCTAATTCAGATAATCAAATTTCTTTTTGCTCTGATTATTTCTAATCAAAATATCTTTTTTTCAGGTATGATCTTTAAACCCATACAGGACTGATGGGTCCTTTGTGGAATCAATTTGCAATTTAACTCTTGAAAACTCTGGTAAATGTTGAACATGATAGTTCATTCCAAATGTTATATAGCATGATGGTATTAAATGTCAAGTCCCGAATGTATATGGGTCTGGTTATTATAGCTTAAACATATACAATACAGTTTCTAAAGACTAAAGGAAATTTGGAAGCAGAATTTCAGTTTTTTCAAAGACAGTCCTTGAATTGAAGTGGGGAAGATGGTAATTATTTCTATGCAGTTGATCAGAAAACTGAAGAATTAAAGACTTAAGCAAGTTGTGACCATCTTGCTGCTTTAAGGTATTGGGAATGTTACACATGTGTTTCCTGTTTCCCATGGAGTTTGAGTATGTTGTTCCTAAGACTATTTTGAATAAGAAATTTTATGCATCCTGTAAAGCCTGAAAGGGTAGTCTACCGAGGAAATGAACAAAACATCAGGTAAAGAACTAAAGTATTGGCCTTGGTTAAAACTTAAAGAAGTAAGACACAGGCTGCCAAAAACACAAAACTTACATTACATAAAAGATAGTTAAAAAAGAACTATTAAAATATCATCAATAAAGATGAACCTAAAATGAAAACAGAGTGAAATCTGTGTGACATTGAAGAGGCCAAAATATTACACCCATGTTTTAGAAATCTCTTCAGCACTATAGAAGAAATTGGGCTGCAAAATCATGAAATCTTACAAAAAATATATTTCAATGAAAAGCCTATGTGCAAAGTGCATTGTCACTCAAGTATGGATCAGTGTGTGCAGATGACAGTGATCCATGGGTATTAATGCAAATGGCAAGTGAAGTTTCTAAGCTTCTTACATTTATGTTAGAAATCTCATCTAGTCACAGAATGCTGCAGAAACTGTCTTCTTGGCAGCTATTTCCCTGCTCAATCTCCCATATTAAGACTTGAGGTAGAAGTACCCCTTTGTAGTCAACTATCGCTTCTCTGATGAAAAAGCTAGCTTTAAGTAACCCAGAGACCGCACTGTTCCAGATATTTAGAAAACTGCAAACTACAGTTTTGCTTATCCATGAAATGACTTATGTTAGTAGATTTACTCTTTGCTTATTTTAACATCCAACCTGACTGTCATTATGGACTCTCATTTTTCAGTTCACTCATGATGACCCATTAATTTGTAAGTGAGTGAATACATCACATGTACACTAAATCAGACATTAATTTTGAGGTTCTTGGGGGAAAGATTATTCTCAATTGATCTTCTTAATCCAGGACAGAAGAACTAAAATACTTGGCTTGCAACTTTGTTATGCCAATTTAATAAATCACTTAATTTCTCTTTACCTCCATTTCTTTATTAAAATGCTGTCAGTCAGATCAAGATAAGCTATGCAATGGTAACAAATAATTATCAAAACCTAATGATTCTTTGTGGTATTCAAGCAAGAACCCAGGCTTATGAAAGCTGCATTTCCATATTTTCATGATTCCTGTGGGAGAAGAAAAATTGCTTATCCAAGTGGCTTGGTTACTTTTTTCTCTTGTTGCTGAGACAAAATACCCAACACCCAAAGTTAAGGAAGGAAGGAAAAGTTTATTTAGCTTACAGTTTGTGGAGGTTTCAGTCCATACTTGGCTGACTCAGAGGCACAGTAGCACATGGCAGAGGGGAAAATGTTCATGGCAGCAGAGCATAGCAAAACAACTAGCAAAAGGGCGGAATGGCTGCAAGCAGCCTCTTTCCTTCCCTTATATTGTAAACAGCCTACCCCCACCCAGGGGGCATGTAGCTCTCACACAGTCTCCATGCCCTCCTCTTCCACAGGCTCAGGATGTATACAAAGTAAGCACTCTGGCTTCCTGCTGAGTCACTCAGCCAAACCTCCAGACTCCCCAAGTTGACACAATGTATAAACCATAACAATCCATTCCTTGTCAACTTGGCAACCAGACACAGTTCTTTAGACCAGTTTTGAGATACAAAGACATGCTTATATTAGAACCATAACATTTTGCCCCCATACAAATGAAAATTAAACACTTCCAACGTTTAAAGGCACAGAATAAACATTACCATTCCAAAAGGCACTAACAGGGCAATATAGAGCTTTGGGACCAAAGCAGTTCCAAGATCCAGCAGGGCCAACGTTGTGTCTTGTAATTCCACATCCAGCATCTGAAGCAACTTGTGGTACACTGTGAGCTCCAAAGGGTTTGCTTGAGTCCACCCTATGGCACTTCTTGTGGTTACAGCTCTCATGGCTTCTCTCTTAGGCCTGCTTTGCTCCCTCCTTACATGTTTGCTCAGATGATCCACGTTCCTGGCTTTTCTAAACTTCTAAGGTCTCCCGTGCACCTTTTGCTTCACACTCACAGCTTCACACATTGTCCTCTGAGGGGCACACTGCCTGGCCTCCGAGGCCTTCTGTAATCTGGGTGGAAACCTCTTTAACCTTAAAATTCTTGCATTCTCCATGCACCTAAAGCCAGGGCCACGTGGATGATGCCAAGGTCTGCTGCCACATGGAGCAGTAGCCAAACTTTCCTCTCTCTTAGCCATAGGGGTCAAGTGCCTGGATCGCTGGGCACACTGAATCCAATGCTGAGGAACAAATTATCTATGCTGCCTCCATTCTGGAACCTGGTGCGGCCGCCGCCATTCTGGGACATGGCACTCTTTGGCCTCCTTCTCAAGGCAAGGTCTCTCACCTTAACAGTTTTGAGGCTACAAAGGGTGGAGACTTGCTGCTTGTGATGTCCTCAGGCCATCTTCTCCATTCTCTTGTTCCTTCTCAGCAGTAGAGGTCTCCTCAGCCTTATCTTTGCAGTCCACAGCTTTATTGGAGCTTCCTTTCTGACCAAACTCACAACATTTTAAATCATCCTGCTGGGCTCTTTGCTCTTATTGTCAATATAAATCGGGCTAAAAGCCCCCAGCAATAGCCATGCCACTGCCCCAACATTTGACTGCCTTGAAATTTCTTTTGCCAGATTAATCAGTTCGCTGTTCCCCTTAATCTCTGTCTTAGGCAAAGTCTTTGGACACGAACAAAATGCAGACAAACTTTCTGCCAAGCCATAACATACATCATCTGGAGTCCAACAACCAATGAAGTCCTTCTTCCCAACAGAGAGCTCCTGAACCTGGTGTTTATCAGCAGGATTTTCATCAGCCTTCTGGTCTTCTGAGCTCTGACCAGACATCTCCAAACCTTTCCAAACTCTTCCCACAAGCCACTTCCAAAGGCTCTTGAACCACATGGTCAGGTATAGTAACAGCAACAAACCCACTCCACTGGTACCAAATTCTGTCTTCGTTACGTTTTTTCTCTTGTTGCTGAGACAAAATACCCAACACCCAAAGTTAAGGAAGGAAGAAAAAGTTTATTTAGTTTTCAGTTTGTGGAGGTTTCAGTCCATACTTGGCTGACTCAGAGGCACAGTAGCACATGGCAGAGGGCAAAATGTTCATGGCAGCAGAGCACAGCAAAACAGCCAGCAAAAGGGCGGAATGGCTGCAAGCAGCCTCTTTCCTTCCCTTATATTGTAAACAGCCTACCCCCACCCAGGGGGTATGTAGCTCTCACACAGTCTCCATGCCCTCCTCTTCCACAGGCTCAGGATGTATACAAAGTAAGCACCCTGGCTTCCTGCTGAGTCACTCAGCTAAACCTCTAGACTCCCCAAGTTGACACAATGTATAAACCATAACAATCCACGCCTTGTCAATTTGGCAACCAGACACAGTTCTTTAGACTAGTTTTGAGATACAAAGACATGCTTGTATTAGAACCATAACACCAAGTAAATATTTTTTCCTGATGTTGCATATGTCACTGTTGCTCCTCTTTAAATGGCAAAAGCAAGTCAAATGGCTAACTCTAACTTTAAAAGAGAATGGATACAATCCTCTCATATGTCTGAGTGAAGAAAAATTAGATTATGTATTTATACAGTTGACTACCTAACCATTAAATTTCTGGAATAAATGGAATTAATTGTTTGAAAATGCCAGCAATACAATATGCTTAATAAATTGCTTTATTTTGTTTGTAATTTTAAAACAAAGGGAAGCTGAATATCAGGAGAATGCTTCAAATGAAGTAGAATGCCAAAACATATTTATTCACACTTTAAATTTAAATTTTATGATACTTTCACATAATTCCTAACCATCAAGACTAAAGGATGTTTGAGACTATCTAAAAGCATGAAACAGATCTTTTTTAAAATTAAGATAATTCAAATTTAACAAGTTAATTTTAAAAAATTACAAAAAGCAAAGTTAAATGCAAAAATGAGGTGAAGGAATACAAACTTTTTTTTTCCTTAAATTTGCTTGTCTACTAAGGACCTGCTTTATGACCTCCTCTTGATTTATGTCTGTGAAGTAATTAGAGAGTAGAGGTAATTCAAGCAAAGTTATTTTTGATTCATTTTTCTGTAGCCAAAATTACCAGGATAAATTACAGCAAAAATTAGTCAGAGGTGCTATATTTAAAAAAGAAATTGAGGTTGTTTTGCTTAGTTTGAAAGTCATCAAATCCCACCTATTTCTGTCCTTCAATTTCCAGTGTAAAGAAAACGTACAAACATGTAGATAGAGAAAGAAAAAAAAAATCCAGGACATCTCACACAAAGAGATCAATGTGCATCAGGCAAAGTTTGCCAGAGAAGCCAACCTCCTACCTCGATCCACCTCCACAGAGCCAAAGAAACCATGCAGAAGTTACTTTCTACCAAGTTCTTCCTCTGGCTCCATCCTTACTTGTGCGTCTTTATGAAAATGAGCCCCCAGCTGGGTAAGGTAACCGGTACATTAAAGCAAACTGGGTATATCTTAAGGCCCGTGTGTGTGGCTAGTGAGGTTATACAATTTAGTGGCTGCAGCACACCTTCATCACATGGAATATGCAGTTGGAGAAAACCATTAAATAGCTCTAAGTCTCCATTACCTTGCCTGGAAAATGGGCAAAACATTATTTACCTACACTGACTGCAGTACTGATTGTGAATCAAAGGACATGATATTTTAAAAAGCAACTTGCAATGACAAAAATAAAAGAGAACATCAAAATATTCAAAGCTATGAATTGAGGCCATCTCTTCTCCACCAAACTACCTTCATTTTTTTCCCCACACATATCAGAAAATATTGCCTTGTGTAGCTCAGTGTCAGTGTAAGAGATAATACCAGGATAAGAGACAGTTAAACTCCCACATTTCCTTCCCATTCAAGAAAGCCCTGCACAATTCAAAGAACTAGGAGTGATATTCTAAAAATAAACCAGATGTTTGCAAATTCATTTTTGAAAGTGCATATTTTGTAAGGATATATATCTTTTTGTCTAGTAGGACATTTGTGGCTTATCTCCATAGATTATGCCCGTAAGTGAATGTAGACTCTGGTAGAAGGCCACTTTGCACTCACTCGGAGAGAGATGACATTCTCACAAATAAATCATGGCTCTGTACATGTTCAGTGCTAGCATCAGTAGGGGGCGTTTCTAGCATCCATTATTGACTCAAGGAAGGGCAACAGCAGAGGCCTCCATGGTAATGGCAAATAGCATCCCAGCAGGCAGCTCACATTGATCCTGAGGCCCAGAGTGTTTGCCTGAGTCTAAGAAGCGGGCAGGTCACATTATAGGTTGAATAAATGATAGTGTGTTAGAGAAAACAAGTACGGATCACAAGCTCCTGCATTTCCTACTGTAGGTACCACTGGAACTCTCACAGAGAGAATCAGTCATAAGAAGGGGACAAAATACACAGAGAGTCACCCACGCCTTTCTGCATCATTTCCCTCACACCTCTTCACCTCCCATCATATCCAATAAAAATGACTATTTTAGAGCCTAAACAGGATGGAGTGCCCTCTCCTTTGTATCTTGTTATTGTACCTTTTTCCGGTCTAGTCATACTATGCACCAAGAACAACATACGAGAACAACTTTTGCTTAGGATATACCCTGCGGCTCAAGCCCGTGGTCCATCACAGAGCTGTTAGCAGTGAGGTTGGCAGGCTCACTCAATGGAGTAACAGATAGAGAGCAGGAGTAACAGCTCCCTTGCCTCTCAGTCTATTAATAGTGGAACCATTAACATTGCAAAATGACTGGTAATAAGAATATTTTAAGGGAAGGAAAGCCTTTGCAATAAATGAACTTTTATGGCTAAAAGGCTTGTTAGAACATAGACCGATGCTTAAGAAAATAGAGCACCAGTTTACTGGATACACGTATTTATTATTTGTTATGATTGTTTACTGTGTTATTCTTCTTTTCTATAAAATATGTTCAGTCATTTCCCTCCTAGCACCAATGTCCAAAAGCTACATGGTAACTCATGACCTAGGAATATATTTATATAACATCACAAATGCTCTCCATGGCAACAAACCTTGTCAAGCTCTCAGATGCCATGAAACAGACTTCTGAGCATTTCCCAAACAAATATAATTGTAATATAGAAATGAATAAGAACTCCTGCTGTTCTACAGTGATATCTAATATTGAACGCACAAACGTACAGGATTTCACACCAATGAAAGAAAACTACAAATAATTTACCTCAAAGATGCATGCCAGATTAATGCAGCCTGCATGAGAGATGATGTGTTGTCATAGTCTAAACTGCACTTACTTGAAAAGTAATTCATTTACAGAAGATTGTGATTATTGTCTTAAAGTTTTTCCAACAGGTAAAACTCAAGAAAAGTTTTAGACAATCAACAGTCAAAATAACACTGTTGCCTTGAAAACTCCCCTTCTGAGAATTACAAAGATTTAAAATGAAGATGATAACGAGTACAAAACCTCGGCTTTTTCATTCCACCTCCTCTATACTCCCTCAGAAAGTCACAGAGTAAAACAGATGTTTGGTACAGAATTGCAGTCTAGTTCTTTGGTAGCAAACTATAAAGTGATAGTAGGGTAGGGAGGGGATGGATGGATGGATGGATGGATAGATGGATAACTACGTAGATCAATCTCATGGCAAAAAAAGAGAGAGATGTTGTTAAAATCACAAATATAGTATATTTTAGTCACTATATTCATTTTAATGCAAATTATACAACTGAACAAGCTGTAAAAAGAGATTATCAGCTCCTCATTCTACATTAAGCTTTTCTGAACGGTAAGAGAAAAATCTAATGGTATGAATACCTTACCCTAGAAGACCACTACAGTAAAACTCAGAAGACTTAGATTCTTGTCTTGAGTTTCTACCACTGTTTTGATTACCCTTTGATATGTAACAAATAACCTTAAAACTTGGTGTTTAAAAAAAAAAATCTTCCCTCTCTCTTTTAAAATTATCTCTCTTATAATTCTTTGGACTGAGAAGTCTCCACTGTACCCAGGCTTGTGGGTGGACAACCCATATATTTACTGCATTGGTAACCAGGTATTGCAACAGACCAGCTGGCCTTTCCCTCTCTCCTTAACTCCGGGCATCCTCTTCATCACATGGCACCTTCATTTTGTCTCTCCTGCACCAGAGCCAGACTTCCCAAGGGAGTTGTATTTGCATAAAGCAGAAAGTTGCCAAATCATCTTAAGGTTTAGGCCTACGAGTAGCACATGGTCACTTCTGCCAAATGCTATTCATTACAGTGAATCGCAGATTCCAGAGGAAGGAACCACAGTACTGTTAGACTTACCAGCACATTTGATTCACTGGAGACCACCCATGTAACAGCTACTTTATCAAAATTGTAAAACATAGTATATTATTTCCTCCCCTGTCATTATAAAAGCTTGATCTAGTTAAAAATCTACCTTCAATTGTCCGTTATTATGCATAATGCAGTATTTTTCAAGAGAGTAGACTCCAAGCCCATGAAGTTTTAGTCTTATTTTCAAATCCACACTGAGTATTCTCTAAGCCTAGTAAAATTGCTAGGCAGCTCAAATGAACACATCTTAACTCTGACCTTTCCTTTCTCTTTGCTCTCATCCTGGAGGCCATATTTCCAGAAATATGGAAATCATTCTAGTTCTTCTTGTCAACAGTATCCACCAATAGTAATAGCAATATTGTGAAGAAAGTCCTTTTATTATACCTATTTTTAAAATGAGAAAAATAAGACACAGAAGGACTCTAACATGCCTAATGTCACAGAGCTAATATGTGGAGGGAGGGATTAATCACCATGGTGCAGTAAGAATCATCACTTCTGGCTCACACCAATAGGAGTTTTGAACTTAGATTTCATGACTGCAGAGACTCAAAGGTTCTTTGAAAGTACAACACACCCATTTGAGTTACTCATGTGGTAGATAATTTATAAATTTTTCAGTAATTGTCTAGGAGCATGTTTGGAAAAGAATAAGACAGCTATCTGAAAACAATTTGTAGTTATATCATCACACATGTGCACATACACACACATTGCAAAACACATTTTGTTTTTATTTTTAGTTCTTTCTTATGGCCTCAATCATATAGAGTACTATAAAATAAATTCTGTGCTATGGAGGAGGCAGACTAAGATGCTCCTATTAAATGACTCAGCCCATGGGAGCTGGCGTTAGAATCAAGAGTAGAAGCAGCTAGGAATGAGTGGCTGATAATTAATTAGTGTGGGAACTGGACATATGGCATAGGTTAAAATTATTCACAAGGCCATGATTCTGAGGTCAGACTCTCTGTAACACAATTAATCTGTTATTTTCTATCCATTTTAGTTAAAACTATCACAGAGAAATGAGGAATGTGAAGGGAGGATCATGTGCCGCACACTTTAAATAGTTTCGGAACTATTTTTAATACAATGTTTGTGTTGGGAGTACTGATAAGGTTCTTGAGACACTTGAAGTATATATAAAGGCTTTTCTGGAAATAAAGGAAGCTATTCTTGGAAATGTTTCTTCTCCTGAGAGTGAAATAAATCAGCAAATTACTATTTAAAGCATGTGGATAATCTCCTTCCCCTGACTTTTTCAAATTCCTTGTTATGGTTTCACATATTTTTTTCCATAAATTTTCACTGCAAAAGAAAAAAAAATACCATATTGGCAAGGAAAAGGAAATTTCAGAAGCTTCTCAGAAGTCACAGTTTGGCTGGTCACACTCTGGCCTCTTCTATCCTCGGGCTGCTGTTGGATGGTACTTTAGAGGGACCATCCCTTGTGATGAGTGACAGATCTCTTCTGTCTTCATTTTCCTTTAGGTTCACATGGTGTCTCCGAGTGTAGCTGCTTTGCTGTGAGGAAGTGGGGTTTGGTTGGAAGAGGTGGGTCACCGAGGGTGTCTCCTTTCCCAGCTCTTCCTTTCTCTCTCTTTCCACTTGTCATGACGGGAGGAGTATGCCTCCATCTGGGTTCTCCCATCTATTTCTTGCCTTGGAGCCAGCTGACCACGGACTGAAAGCAGGAACGAAGATAAACCTCTCCTTCTTTAAAATGCAGGTATCAGGTATTGACTCAGTGACAAGAAAGTGACTTCAAGTCTATACAACAAAGGCAATTAGGAAAACACTTCACAGAGACCTAATAAATATGTAAAGAGTGTCTCCAAATTCACGTATACTCATTTCACTCAGGGATTGGTTCATTTGTTCACATGCTCCTCGGCTACATGCTTTCTCTCCGTCCATGGTTCCAAATTTCATCCACTCTTAATGTAAACTGCCAATCAGTTTATATGACCTCCTACTCCAGCCTTGTCCTCTAGTAATTTATAAGTAAACTGCATCTAAATTCATCCATTGATTGCTATTAACGTTGAGTAAGTTTATATAACAAAAATGCACATTGATAACAATAAAAAAGAAGGGATATAGAATTGTCCATCTCTTTCATTGACCCCAAGTGTGTACAGAATGTTTAATTTTCTTTGCAATATGTTCCCCTAAGACAAACTCTTAGAAATAGTAGAACAGCATTATTAGGATTATTTGAACAGCATTATCAAGTTTGACTGAAAACCAATATAATTTGTTCACTTTGTTACTCTATCCAAGTGACCTGTTGGAGAACTTTTCTTTTTATATTTTAGGTCTCACTCTGGGAAACTATGCAAGCCTTACTTTTGTATAATACATAGTTCATCCGTGTTTCAGTATCAGAGTGACAAGTTTCCTGAGTTTACTTTTAGAAGAACAAGAATATTTTAGGACTATTGTGTTTACCCAGATTCTAAGGTCCAAATAAGAATGAATATATGAGTCATAGAAATTTAGGGCTGGAAGTGACTTCAGGGTGATGAATAGCTAATAATTAAATACCCTTAGGAACTAGTCATATGGCATAGGTTAGAATTATTCAGAAGGCCATGATTCTGAGGTCTTTTCTAAAGAGTCATCTAAATCCATTCCTGCTGTCTTTCACCACTGTCCATGCTTCTGTGTCCATGGTTTCATCCTACATGTGGGTCACTGATTCCTCTACTGTTGTCCTGAATCCAAGCATCTATCTCTTGCATCTTTTACACACACACACACACACACACACACACACACACACACACACACCACTGGCTGCTAGTGTAGCCTTACTGAGACATAACCTGACCACATTATTCTCTGGCTTAGAAATCCACGATGACTTGCCATTCCCTGTTGGAAGAAACCTAAAGAAAACAGCATGAGCTTTCAGACTATTCCAATATCTCTTACCAGCTTTGCCTCTGTCCATTCCTGGTGAACATGGATCCTGTGCCATGTTCTGACAAACCACACTTCCATGCTGCCCAGAAAACTCTGTATTCTTTCACACATCTTCACACGAAGTGTGACTTCTGTCTGTGTACCCCCACAACGCTCCTCCCAGTGAGCTCCTTGTTATCACTGAGAACAAAATTAAGCGTTACCTTCACCTCAGTAGTAACAGGGCAAGTGAGTGTATAGCTATGCTATGCCTCACTACCATTTGGGGAATGGATTTCCTAGAAAAGATGCCACACTGCATCAGAATTAAGTTTCTCTCTCCCTACTGGACATCAAGCATAGAGGTCAGATCTCACACATCTCTCTGCTCAGAGAGGGCATTTCAGTTATTCATTCATTCATTCATGCATTCAGTGAATAAAGATGGTATTATTGCTGGAGATTATATTAGACACAGCCCAGCTGTCATATAGATTATAAGTTAGTTGGAGAGATTGACATTAGACAAATACACAAGTGAATATACAACTACTGTCTGTGGCCTATGCTTTCATAGAAAAGAACAGCGCACAGACAGGGAAGAAAAGTGGATAAAAGAGCTAAATTAGAAGAGGAGGAGGTAGCAGGGATGACATTTCTGAAAATGTGGCATTTAAGTTGGATCTATAGGATGGGCAGAGCATAGCCAAGAAAAGAGTGAGAAAAAGCCCGCGTGAAGGTCTCAAAGCAGGAAGAAGCTTGTGGAGGGAATGAAAAACAGGGCAGTGCAGCTAAAACCGGTGATGCAGGGGTGCAGAGTGAGGAGGGACCCGCGAGTGAGGCCAGGTAGAATCACGGAGTGTGGCTTTTGTTAGAAGTGCATTGTCAGCCAAGGGTTAATAATGTTGAAAAGGAGTTCTAGAAACAGAAGGCACATTATCTTTGGAGGAACAAAAGGCTTTGTTCCTCGGGGATCCTGGGTGAGAGATTACCTGAGCTGATGCTAGGACCGAGGGCCCAGAGCAGGGAAGAGTTTATCGCTCTTCCTTACGGAGTAGAGTTATTGGCAGTCCCTCCTGAGGCAAGGCGGCTATATTTGTCACCAAGAACTACAGTTCCAACCATTTGAAAAGCTATGAAATCACTCCCGTATGACTGAGAAAAACATGGAACATGTCCTCAGAGGAGAAATGCTCTGATTAAGGACGGGGTCAGAAGTGCCATAAATAAGCACAAATGAACTCTGCACTACACACCTCCACTTGGGTTCTGAAAGACACCCTAAACTTGACTTACCAGAAACTGAACTCGCCTTCCCTGTTCACCACCCTTTGTCCCCATCTCTGTCCATCTGACCACCCTGTCAGTTCCTCTTATGCCAATTCGTGACATTTCCATAAACCTCGAGCATCAACACTGACCTTCTCCTCTCCTCTCCACCCAGCACCAGCCCCTCAGCGTGTCCGGCTTCTCTCACTTCCTAAATATCCCTAGCTCTGTCAAAGTTCCTCACCTCTGCCACCATTGCATATTTCAAGCTACCTTCACCTCGTCCCTGGCTACCCCCATCAAGTCTTCAACCAGTTCATCTGGGAGGAAATAAAATGTCTTTCTCCCTAATTTTCCTTTTACACCATTAACAAATTTACATTACCTTTACTAAGTACCAGACATCTTTCTATAATGCAATATCACCTGGCTTCTCTGTTTACACTCAGCCTAAGGTCCAAATTAATGTTAATACTTGTTATAAGCTGGCTCAGCTATTCAACCCCAACTCTTCACAAACCTCCCTCCTCTGCCGAGTCCCTACCACCTGCACTCACTCGCTGTGAGTGTTTAAACACTCCCTTATGTCCCCATCCTCTGAGCTGCCTCCTCTGACTCCATCCCATTCATCTGGCAGGTCACAACCCGATGCTGCCTCTGTGAGTCCCACCTTACCCACCCCCACACTTTGGGGTCACGATCCCAGAAAACTCGTGAGCCTCTCCGACCGTCCAGCTCCTTTTACATGCTTTTGCAGTTCCAATGGGGCAGAGGTGGTCTCTGCTGGAGCCCCAAATCACTTGGACCTGGCTTGGTAAGTGGGGTGCAGCGATATCACAGGTGCCCTATAAGACATCATTATATATGATTTGGGCATGAGTCATTTTCTGCAGATAAATAAGAAAAGAAGGACACGTGGATGCTCAAATAAAAGCAGGATATTCAGAGGAGGAGTATTATGGCATCAGGTTACCTACAGGATCCACACAGTCGTTTTGAGAACTGAAAGCCATGCTGCATTATGACTTTTATATGCAGTGGTTTAGGCACTTTGGTTTTCAGGAGTCCTTTCTTACAGAGGGAGAAAGAGTGAGAGAGAGACAGAGATGGAGAGATTAATAAATATACATATATTTGATTGAATTGGCACAAAGTCAAACATATTGATATTATATATTAAAATTTTTGTCTTTAAACTAAATATTTACTTTTCTTCCAATTTCAAAAGCGATGCCAAGATCTTCATAGAACTCTACAGTGATTTTCAGAGGCCTCAGGCAACGCACCTGCTGGGTGAGTCAGCCCCGACCACGTGTCTTGCAGTGTTCGGCACCTGGAGCATTTGGCAGCTGTTGGATGCCTGGGTGGAGTGATGGCTGTGGAAGTAGTAGAACATCACAGAGGGACAGTGGATACTCAGAAGAGACGAGAAATGCCAAAGAGAGCCTGACAGCCCCAGGGGCATGAATAGGACCTGGAAGGAATGTGGCATGAACTCTTACAAGACAGAAATAGTGATGAATTACTTGTTTAATTGTCAAGGTCTCAACAGGAAGGAGACAACAAACTCAAATAGAAAAGTGCGTAGAGGATTTATTTTTAAAGGTAGTATTCACAAAAGTGCGGGTAGAAGAGAAGCAGAAAGCAGAGGGCATGGGAAATCTCTCCTTATTTCAGAAGGGCCAGTCTTCAGCACAGAGCAGCGAGGCGAGTTCAAAGACGGAGGGCGATCTGCAGAGACAGTGGAAAATTTGGCCACACAGTGTGATCACACTTTTCCTCACAAGCTGATGCTTCCTGAGATCACTGTGTTCAGCCCACTGGTTGTTTATGTCCATCGCTAGGCTGAAAACTCAGTGACAATAAGGGCTGCGAGGCCAGTTGTATCCTCAACGCTGTTCATGCTGCTTAGCACATAGCAGATGCTTAATAAATGTTTACTAACTGGGTAAATCAATGAATGAACAAATGATTGAGGTGAAAAATAAATTCTGTGGTTTATCTTACTAAAGTCCTGGGTACCAAAGTATGTTTGGAGGAGAGAAAACAAAATGGAAACCCAAATTGCCAGCGTGTTCCAGACAGGAGAGAAAATGCCTCCATAGCAAAGTCACCAGAGCAGAGACGAGCAGGAAGAAGTCTGAGGGTGACACACAGGCTCTGGAGATCCCAAACTGTGACAACACCCTCCTGTAACTGAAAACCGATTAACACTGTCATTGGATATTGAGAAACTACAATCCTTACAGTTAATACAATATCTGCTGTCAGATGTGTGTTGCTTACTGATTTTCCTTGCTACCATTTCCTGCCTACTCAGTCTGGCCAAAAAACTTTTATTAACAACTCTGTAATATCCAATAGGTTATATTTTATGTGATTCTTTTTTGATACCAGGAATTGAACTCAGGACCTCCGGCTTGGCAGGCAGGCACTTCTCCCACTGAGCTACATCCCTAGCCCCTGCTATATGTTATATTTTCTTGGTTTGAGGACCGCACCAAAGGAGCATATAAGGGCATACACCACTCTGTACCCTCCTCAAGACACACAACCCCTCATGATAGCTCTGCTCCTGACCTGGCTTGCCCAGACTTTGAGCACATCTTGATTCCATCACTGAAATTGCCACATCCTAGGAAATCCTTCCATCTTATGCAGACTGGAAAAGTACACCCTATTCCTTGGTATAGGAGTTAGTCTTGTATAATTTCTCAATATGTGACTGAAAAATGTTATTATTTCCAAACAATTTATCTTTTACTTTGTCCTGTATTATTTCAGTTTTTACTGCTTTTTTTCTATTATTTTCTTAGAGACTATAGTTTTAGTCATTTAAAAAAAAATGTGCCACCTAAACACCACTAGGATAAACAGAATTTGTTTAAATCCTCCAGTATATTATCTTTGTCAACCATGCTATGTTAGTCAGCTTTGTTTTATTATAATAAATACCTAGATAAATATATTTAACTGAGAAAAACGTTTATTTTGGATCACAGTTTTGAAGGTTGGAGTTTATTTTGGAGTGGATGCATTGCTTCAAGGCTGCCAGTGAAAGGATGGCATATCACAGCAAGAACATGTGGCATAGCAAAGCCATTTGCCTCGTGGCCAGAAGTGAGAAAGAGGAAGAAGGACCTGGAGTCCTTATGATTCTCTCCAGGCTACACCACCAATGACCAAAAGACCTCTCTCTAAGCTCCACCTCTTAAAGGGACCACTGCTACCCAATAACAGCATGAGCTGGGCACCCAGGCTGTACTACATGGGCTCTTTGAAGACATTTATCTAAATTGGAGAACATAACCAAAAACTTAAAAAGAGATCATCATATGCATTACAGTCTGTATTATTTTTATCAATTTTTCTTTGGGACAGTTGTTAAAGTGGATCTCTAGAAGCTAAATAAATACAGTCTGTTTGTCTTATCCAGGAGCATGCTGCTCTTAGAATGAAATTGCTGAAAGCTGAATTTGCTTTCAGAATAGCTATCTATATTTACTCTGTAACTTTTACATACTTTAGAGAATTGGAGGAGGTGGGCCACCTCCCTCCTCCTTTGATGTCTCTGTTTCCTGCTTGTCATGCCATGAACTCTTTTTCCTCTGCCACACCCCTATGCCATGCCACTGTTCCTTGGACCCAGCTATCTATGGACTGAGACTTCTACAGGTTATGAGCTGAATTAAACCTTTTCTCTTGAAGTTGTGGTCATCAGGTGCATCTCAGCAACAAGAATATAACTAATACAAGTTTCTTACATATATAGCCCTAAAGACTCAGTATGCATTATCTCATTTAAACCTGTAAGATGGACCCCCACTTTATCAAAACTAACCTGCCGTAGAGAAGTTGAACCACAAAAAGTTTCAGAGCTGTAGGAAATGGAGACAAGTAGTAGATACAAGTGTCTGTTGGAGAGGACTGAGTCTCTTGAATACTACTATTCAAACAGATAAGCAGTGAAATGTCAATGAAACCGCAGAAATTTCCTTTCAAAATTAGCTGTTGAGCCAAGTTCTATGGGCAAAGAAATGAAGGAGTATAAAGGAAAGAATATTTGAACAATTGCAAGCAACATCTTAGGCCACTCATAGCCTATAATAGTTTATTTTGGTGAAACGGAGCTTCATTTTATAATGCAAAATTCACATAATAAGTGATACTTTAAAATAATGTATAGATGTACTCTAAAGACTTGTGGATGCAGGACACTGTGCTTAAATTCATTTTCTCTGATGTGAACATGGCCACAGAATGGCTTCTGTAGACTATTTAACTATCAAGTGCTTGCATGTTTCTCTTAAGAATCAAATAAAAATCACATTAAATGTTACACCCTCATGTTGTAGGAGCAAGGCACAATACTAAACTAAACCATTCTAGGTCCAAATGGATTCTTAGGAGGAAACTTCAACCCTAAAGCTATTACATATAGCAGAACAATGTGGATATCCTGGGCTGTAGGTATATTAGGGCCACTGTAGCCCAGAATACAGTGTTGGAATCCAAATGAGATGAAGCAAGCAGCCTTGCACTGGGGAGTGTCCAGTGCAATGTGTCACACACCAAACAGGGTGGTAACATCTGTTCCCGGAAGTACCTGAGATTTCAGAGGCCAAGTGGGATGAAGAAGTCAACTGAGAGGAGAGACATGTTTCTCAAAGGGGACTCACTAACAAGAGTACTGTGTATGATCATGTGATCAAATTTCTTTCCATTGGAAAGGGAGGTTACATGTATTGAAAACAAAATACTAAATACACCCTCTAGTTCAGGATTAGGATCAGAGTTATCTGTGTGAATGCATTGGGATAGAAATTGAGTGATACTAGAAAGAAAGAAATATGCATGTTTGTGTGCATACCAATATCTAGAAATACACATGCATTATATTTCTTTAGGTTTATCCACTGAAAGGATTTGAGAGCAGTATACCTCAATAATGGTGAACACACTTGTGTCCCGACTCTTGAGTTCTAAATGGTATTCTCTACTTAGAGGATCGAGGATCTTTGGAGAAATGGTTTCATTCAGGACCGTGACAGAGGACATACAAGATAAGTCAGGAATATATTTTTGTGCCCCAAATCAAGGAACTGCTCAAAGAATGAGAGAAAGATTTCAAAATGACATAGAAGGCAATTTGAAAGGGTTGCCATTCATCAAATAAAGTCAGGACAAATTCCCATCAACACAAGTAACACCTGTAACAAATTGTAACCCACTGAAGAAAACTGGCAACCATCATTTGAAATTATTTACAACTGAATAAGTTGAAGTGATATAAATGAATAACTTTAAAGTTAAATGGAGAATAAACTGTATATTTTCAAAATATCTCCTTAGAAAAGACTTATTAAAAGAGAACAGTGAATTAAAAATGTGGAAATCTAGCAGATGTCACTTTACGGCAGTGATCTACATGAATGTCATTTAGAGCGGGCCTACCTAAATCAAGTGCTACTAGATAAAATACAGTAAGAGCATGACATCAATTCTGTGACTTTCTTGGCAAAGATGCATAACCCATTTCTAATTATGAGGACTCCAATTTGAGTGGTCTTCTACCAAGTAACCATGATATCATTTTCAAAATATAGACCAAGAGACTGGACAGCTAAATCCAACTCATAGTCTGAATTGAATCCTTAGGACATTGGAGTAACTGCTAAATTTTGAATGAGGTCTGAGGATGCAGTGAAGTAACACACTTCATTGGTGTTAATTTCTTGTATTGCGTTTATATAAGAGCAGGTCCTTACTTGTAGGAAATACACACTAATGTTTGAAGAGTAATGGGGCTTAGGTCAGCAGTTTACTTTTCAATAGTTCTGAGAAAACAATGCTATTTGCACTGTACTTATAACATTTTTATAAGTGGATAAGCCTTAAAAAGTTAATTAAATGTTTTAAAATAAAGCTTTCATGACAAATACGTCTTATGGAGTACCTCAGCCTTGGCATGGGGTTATCGCCCGTCCCAGATATGCATATAACGGAACCCAGAAGCAGATTAGAAAATGAAGGTAAACCAAGCATAAAAAAGGAAGAATATCCAAACTGGAATCCCAGGATGCTCTAAATGGAGGCTGTTTCTGCTAATAGCCTAGTGGCCAGGAATAGATAGTTACAGGCATCTGTCCTATAAGAACATAGCGAAATGGTCAAAGCTTGTTTGATATGGAGAGTTCAGTTTATCTCAATGTTCTCACTTTGTTCCATTCGCACTGTCTTGTATCTTGAAAGGCCCAAATTGCAGGGATTCTGTGGTTCTGTCCCTTGCGGTGAACAACAAAGGACGTGCCTTTACAGAATGACCCAGGAGCAGTAAACACGGCTGTCAGAGGCTCTAACCTTTGAACATGATAGAAGTTCAGTCTGGCATATTCCAAATCCTGCATGGAGAACCTCAGAAAAAAACTTAAGTAAAATGCAATTCCATTGGTTCTTTTTTTTTCTTTTTGGACAGGAAACTAATTCATTCCCAACACAACCCACTTTAATTAGTGGAAACTGTACATACATACACTTGCATAGAAACATCATATTTAAAAAAGAAATTGAATTGAGAGACTCTTGTGTTGTCCAAATATGTCAAATTCAAGTAAAAACTATAGGCACTTGGCAAACTTATCAATTTCTAATTTGCATTTACAAAGTATACATAATAATATAATTTTATTTCTAATGCATGAAAGTTGAGATATGTTAGAAATGTATTAGTCTATATTTCTTTTTGGTTTAGCCTCTTAACACTCTACATTTCTAACTCTTTGTCCCCTAAAAACTGTATTACTTTCATCTCCTTATTTTTCATATTCTTTCTCTATAAAAATATGGTTCAGTTGGTGATTCTCTTTAAAGTGATATATATAAAAGAATTTCATAAATAAAGCAGAAAGTGGGCAAAGAAAATAACTGGCTTGTACCACATTTAAAGTTCTTCGTATCAAAGGGAAAAATTATGATGTTCTCTGTAATTTAATTAGCAATGTAGAGTACAATGAAACACTTATTGTATGTGCTTTTATATTGTTGATTAATAAGTGCACATTTCCCTTTAAAATAAAGTGAGTATTTTAAAAGGCAAATAATGCTTTTTTCCCCCAAATGCAACTCAAATACAGAATACTAATTCAACCAAAGGTGCTAGCTAGTTGTAGTTTTTCCCCCAATTTTAACCTAGAAGTGGCTTTCCCTGGCATTAATCACATACTTCCATGTATCTATATTTATAATTTTAACAGATACTTCATAAATATGGAATCAGGCTATTATCTTGATAATGTGCCACTTTTCTATAAATACAGAGATAGGGTAATTACCACTAGAACTATTTGATAAAATTCAAAAATAGATAAATAATGAATAAGTCTTCCATTCAGTCATTAAAATTCAGAAAACAAAACAAAATATATTTAGCCATTATCCTTCTGATGAATTTGGCTCTTTGCCTTCAAACCACTACCAATTTCAGCTGGCATATAAGGAGCATTTTATGAATACTGCCCAGTGTGTGATGAAGTGAACTGGAGACACTAGTCAATAACAACCCATTAGCATTATCCAAATGAAGAAGCAAATTAAGCATGAAAAAAATATTTTAAACCACATAAAAGTTGACATGTGAAACACGAAAATCCTGGAACTGTTCTATGAAGTTCAGCGTGTCCTACCACCTGTTATGCTTTTAAATTGGGAGACAGGCTCACTCCCAAATATATTTCAGTGGCTGTAAGTGGTCATGTAAATATTGCAGCGTGGTAACTTAATTTTTCATTTGTTTATGGTTTAACCACTGTCCTGTGACTAAAATGAGCTGATTTACCCTCAAGTACTAGAGGACCCGTTGAGTGCACTTTATCTCACTCTCACGACCCTCCAGCTTATACAGAGAGAACTATAGTCAAACGTTCATTCTAGAAATATTCATTTTATTATTGTTTTATGTTTTCATTTATTCAATACATTTATCAATTATTACTTATTGATTAACCACCTATTACTCACTAAGACTTATAATTCCTGCAATAACATAATGAATAAGTATCATTTCTGTGGCTTTAAAACGTCAAGTTTGTGGGACCTATTAAGCAACTACCGGAAACGAATATGTATATCAAACATCTGTCACCTTTGCTTTGCTTTCATCCTATAGCATTTATGATCCACCATAATATGCAAATACCTGTCTGTGGTTTCCCATCACATCAATTAAAATATTTTGAAAAACTACGTTCTATTTTTTATTTTGCTCTTTTTTTACAATTTGGGTGTCTCATGCTAGGGAAATCATGCAATAGGTAGGCTTGTGTCTCAGATTAATTTCACCTACCATTATGGGCTCAATGAATAAAGAGCAAAACAAAAGACCAATAGTAGAAAGTAGGGAGATGGAGCTTTCTCGGATAGGAAGGCGCTCAAGGGACAGAGGGAGCGGGAGGGCCAGGAGTGAAAAGGGATGAAAACACAATGTGCGATGTACCAGTTCCACACAAAGAAAGAAAACACTATGCACTGCAAACACGTACTCGTAAAAATACGTTCTAAAAGGAGTTGCTATCTATATTGGGGCAACAAAACTGACTGCAATATAACATGTTCCACGGTTGGAGACATGCATGCAACCAGGCTGGTTCAGAAACTGTCAGGACTGGTACAAAAGATTCCCATATTATGTAACAAGTTTGAAAGTTGTCTGAGGTTTCTTCCATTTAAATGGAAATGCAATGAATAATCTGAATTTTCCACCTCTCTGATTTCATGAATAAAGACAGCTATGAAATAGCATTAACGGTTTGTAATTGTTTATCTCATCACTTTTTCTTTTTTTTTTTGTCCTTCTAGAAATCAGCAGAATAAACAAACCCATCAAAGTGATGGGTCACTATAGAAAGGTTTTCCATCTAAAAGAGTGCATCAGAATCTCTCACAGTGCGAGAGGAGTCTTGTGTAGTGTGTAGTTGGACAAAAATCTTAGATGGTTTTGATACGTTCATACTGCAGGCAAGTTTACAATTATTTATTGAGTTCAATCAGAACTCTTTTCTTAGTCTAAAAATTGTCTGTTTTTTTTTTGTTCTCACCACCAGACCTCACATTTCTTGTTTTTTTTTTTTTTTTTTTTTTTTTTTACTTTTTCTAGGTTGATTATGGCATCCAACGGGTTTTATTGGGCAGGTTGATACATGCACACAACACACCGTGATCATTTCAATCTTCCCACCCTTACTCACAATCTCCCCTGCTCTCCTTCCTCCTAGTTTCACGTATCTTTTCTAATGAGTCAAAACTGTAAATGTTGATAGTGATGAGACGTTCAGCCTTCTAAATCACTCTTCACATTTTCCTTGTACAAAGTTAAGATTAAAAGCAACTAATAGTGATAACTGTCTTAGAAGTAAAATAGTACACCCCAAAATGCCTGGTATGATTTGGAATATTTTAAAAGAATGCAAGTTACTTAAGAGGTATCAAGACAATTTTGTTCATTGGCTTTTTTTTGCCTTAAGAAGAAGGAAATGGATGAGGAAAAATATAATTTATTAAAACTGCCAAGAAAAGCTAGAAAACCATAATCATTTCACAAATGCAAAGTCAAATAATCCACAAATGAAATATTTTGACACATGAAGAAAAAATATCAGGTCTTTTTTTTAAATGACTTCTAAAAAGTCAAGGAAAAATCACCTGAATTTATTCTATAAACTGTACTGGAATATAGAAAAACAGTATAATTTCCATCTAATGTATGGAGTCTAGCATAAGCTTGATAACAAAATTTGAAAAAAACATTGTGAAAAAGAGAAATTATTGGCTTGTTTGACATGCAATTGTAGATGGAAAAAATCCTAGAGAAAATATTATTAAATCAAATATGTAAAATGTGTAAAAAAGAAAAACCACTTGATCGTCCAGCCACATCCTCAGGATGTAACCCTAATTTAACATTAGACATCAACAGATCACAGATTAAAAGAGAAAAACCAAAGGATCAAATGACAAAATTCAATATCTATGTTTATAATTTAAATCTTAGCAATCTAGAAATTAAAAGTAATACCTTAGCCTAAAAGCAATGTCCTAAAAATAACATACAGCAATCCTCACAATTTCTTTAAAAAGGATAAAATCACGTTTTTCGAACTGAGGACAAGAATAAAGAGTGAATGGAGGACCCAGGGAAGCAGATAGACCCTTCTGGGTCAAAACCCCAGGGACAATCCTCTTCCAAACACACCCCACTGAAGAACAAGTCAGCGGCACCACCCCATATCCCAGTAACCTTACAAACAAATGAGGCTTTGGATAGACCTAAATCACAGCACCAGGAATCTAGGCTCTATAATTGCGTGGCTGACAGATCTGGTAGAAGTGAAATTGTGCCAGTTTCCAGACACTAGTCTCAAAGAAATTGGCATTTCCACTTCCTGTCTCTCAGGTTGCCATAAAATAAACTCAGTCCATCTTGTTACGAGAAAACTGCTATCAGACAATGTGGGGACAGCACAGTCAGAGGCCCTAGGACTAGGAGAAGAAAATGCTGGGCTATCTCCCTGCTGCTCAAACTCTCCTTTCCCCGCCATGTCCCCATAGTTCCAGCTTTAGTCATCATGACCCTGCAACTCTAAAAACATAGGAAAGACTTGAGCCAAAGCTACGCAGCCTAACCACAGAAACCACAGCAGACAATGAGATCGTCCTTGTTGTTTTGGGGTCTATTAACAAAGACATAACCAGTTAATCTATGAAAAAAATTAATTTTGCTAAACAATGTTTCTACATTTCATCCACCCACAAAGATGGACCAAGACATAGCTTTAGTACAATTCATTGAAAACATTCCAACCAACTCTTTTGCTGGCACTCATCAAGAACAAACTGAAGCCCTTTCTTTTCACATATTAAGACATATTTTGCAATTATACTAGTTATTAGGTCAGTGCAGCATTTGAACAGAGATTAACAAATTCACCAAGAGAAACAATAAAAAGTTGGAACTAGAACTGCACAAATAAGAAAATGTTTAATATAATCTTGATCACGCTACTCACTGGTCAGGAAAGAATGCCACTTTCAACAAGTGTTGCTGAGAGCTTGGTTTTCTGTAATGAAAAGGAAATAGTTGGCTTACACTTTACTCCATATAGAATAATTAGTTCCAGGTGGAGAACAGGCTTAAATATAAAAGATAAAACTGTAAACTTTTACAAGAAATTATAGGCAAAACTCTTTATAACAATCTAAGAATTCCTCAATTTATTAAGAGTTTTTATGAATTCCTAAGACAAGACAACTCAATAGAAGAAGAGATAAAAACTATGCTCTGGCATATCATAAAAGAGGATACTCAAATCACCATTTACATCATAAAATAAATCCTAGAGAAAGAGGGTGAATTTCACTGCATGAACATTATACTTCAAGAAACAAACCAAAATCAGAACATGTAAAAATACTGAAACTTATCATTAGTTTTATAAACACAATTTAAAATCATAACCGGAAAACATTTCTCATCTAACAAACTGGCCGATTAGTAAAAATCCAATAAAGAAAGGACTGTCAAAGACATGATGCAGCTTAGATGTCAATGCTCTCATGTAGGAAAACAAATTAACAGAGTTTTGGAGAATGAGTGATTGTTAACAAGTGAAGTTAAGGGTGACACAGCACTCTTACTACTGGTTGTATACCCTAAAGACACTCTTAAATATGGACACTGGGAGTCATGCAGAAGAATATTATAGCACTGCACAAAATAGAAAAATCCAGAAACAAATCCCCCAAGAGTAAAACAGCTACATATATTGTGGAAATCAAATAATGTAAAATTTGTGGCAGTAGAAAAATGAGAGAACTGGATCTGTGATAGACCATTGACAATATGAAACCACTTACCATGCAAACAAAAAATGCAAAAATTTATACTTTATTTAAGAATAGATATAAAGTAAAAAAAATATGAGATTGATAAAACAAAATTGAAGACTGTAGCTTCCTGGGGGTGTAGCACTGTAAGTCTCTAGGAAGGGGCAACCAATTGCCACAACTGGATATCTGGTGTCAAGCATGGTGTCCACAAAATTGCTCAGTACATTAATTATTTCTCATATTTTCTGAAACAGTCCTTAAATATTTCTAAATGTTTAAATCAGATGTTAGGTGCCTGAAAAATTTACAGTCCCTTATAAAGGTGGGGTCACTGTGTCAAATTAAGACATAGAATATATATTTGAAATTGTAAGTGTTGGTTTTGTGAAAAAGTTGTATCAAAATGTCAAGGAATCTGTTCTGCGTTTTAGAGAGAGTTCAGAGGGTGACATTCTAATCTTAACTGAAAGCAGACCTGTTTGCCTGTTTCTACTTCAAAAGTCATATTTCCAGGTGGTAGCAATGAAAACTGTCCAAATCTTGAATAAAAAGGGATTCATTTTTATGAATTTCTTATAGATAGGTAAGATTAACACAGTACTAAAATGTTACAAGATCAAGATCTTAGCATTGATCCTCAACTCTGCAATGATGATAGTCACTGAAAATGTAACTGAAAACAACCTCAGGGTCAAAATGATACATTCATTTGCTTTTTTATGAAATTCACAATTTATGTTTTCTGACTCTCTTTGCATCATTTTTATGATTTATCTGCCAAAGATGAGACATGGGAAACCATGAAGATTGTATTCAGGAGCTTTCTAGTTGTTCAATTTAGTTTAGTTTAGTTTGTTTTGTTTTGTCTTCAATCTGAGTAAAAGTTTTAATATTGTTTTTATTACTATTTCTGTGACTGAGCAGAATGAAATGAGATTTGGAACAATCTGAGGAACAGAGTCACCAACCAGGAAGATACTTATCAGTTCCATTTTTGATGCTTCAGAGAGCTGGAAGAGCTGTCCTTTGATTTCATTAAGGATGCTAAAGGTGGCGATGTTTCTATTATGACCTACACGAAGGGCCAATTGATCTGCTATGTTAATCAGCATTTTGTTGCTGCAGCAAAATATCTGACATAAACAACTTCAAGGAGGAAAAGTTTATTTTGGCTCAAAGTCTAAAAACTTTCAGTCCATGGTCAGCCAGTTCCACTGCTTCTATGCCTGTGAGGAACAGAACCATGTTGGTGGAAGGGTGTGGGAGAGGAACCTGACTCACCTTATTCCATCCAGGAAAGGGAGAGGGAGAGGGAGGGACATCTGGCCCCATGATCACACCCTCCTTACCCACTTCCTATCTCCATCACTTCCAAGGAAAACCACCAGATTATGGAATTTAATCCACTTGATGTAGTTAGAGGTCTCGTGATCGAATCATGTCCCCAAAGCCTATCAGCAGGCAAAGAAGGGTTGAGCATATGAGTTTGGAGACATTTCAGTCCAGATCATAACACACGCAAATATTTTCATCCTTTATTTCTTTACTTCAGTTGGCTATTTGGGGTTAGAAAACCAGACAAGTCATATTCATCATGGAAAAGATTAAGTACAGATGGGTTATGAAATCCCTATCTCTCAGACTAGCCATCTCAAATAATCTGACTTTATATGCATTGCAATAGCAATTTTTTACAGATCTGAGGACCAGTAGGACAGATTAGAAGATGCAGGCACAACTACAAATACACTCAGCCACTCTATCTTTGATAAAAGAGCCAAACATGTTCACTCGAAGGAAGATCACTGCTTTAATAAATGGTACTGGGAAAACTCGATCTGTACATCTGAAGACAAAAACTAGACTCATATCTATCACCATGCACTAAACTAAAGTCTAAAAGAATCAAAGATATAAATTTCAAGACAGAAACACTAAATCTACTGAAAAGAGACAGAAATCTTGAAGACATAAGTGTAGGCAAAGAGTTCATGAACAAAACCCAGACTGCGTGGGAAATATTTTAAAAATCAACAACTGGGATCTGATCTTGTTAAAAAGCTTTTGTATAGTGGAAGAAATCACCAAAAATCTCAGAAGACAGCCCTCAAAGTAGGAAACAATTTTATCTAATTGTCCATCTGACAAAGGCCTTCTAACTAGGACATATAAAAAACATGAAAAAACTGAGAACCCCCAAATTCAAAGACCCAACCCAAAACTGGGCATCTGAGATAAATACATACTTGTCAGATGAAGAAACACAAATAACAAAGAAATATATGAAAAAATGTTCAACATTACTGTTCATTTCTAGAGATGCAAATTAAAACAGCACTGAGATTCCATCTCATTCCAGAAAGAATGGTTATCATCAAGAAATCAACCAATAACAAATGCAGAAGAGGCTGCTGGGGAAAAAAGAATCCTTCTCCACTGTTGGTGGAGTGTAGACTGGTGAAACCACCGTGGAAATCAGTGTGGAGATTTCTAAAAAATGTAGGATTAGAAGTCCCATTACACTCAGCTATTCTCCTTCTGGGTATCTTTCTGGAAGAATTAGTTCTTCCACTGTTTCTTCAATTTTGCATGAAAATATCTTGTAATCTGAGCAACTACTTTGAAGATAAGAATATGCAATGTAATAGCCACTGTTAATTTCCTATCATCTTGTTTTGAAATTCCGTATTAGTTTTGTTTTTTCTCTCTTTAAAATAACAAATATGATACCACAGCAATATATGTGCCCCCATGTTTTTAGCAGCACAATATTTAATAGCTAAATCTTGGAAACAACCCAAATTCCCAACAACTGAGGAATTGATAAAAAAGATGTGGTCTTTTTATAAAGTGGGGTACTACTTTTTATAAAGTGGAGCCATAAAAAAGGATAAACTTGAAACTTTCGTAGGTAAATGGATGCAATTTGAGACCATAATCATAAGTAAAATGTGTCAGAGTCACATGTATGAACAACGTATTGTCTCCCTGGTATGAGAAACTGAAAGAGTAAGTCCTAAAATGCACAATAGATATTGTGAAATGGGACGAAATTGTTCAAAAGGACAAAGGAACTAGGCTGGGTGAAAGGGGAAAGGACAATAGGGAAGTCAGTTAAACTACTAGTGTCTCTTCGTTCATTAAAAAGGAAGGTGTGAGCTGTGCACCAAAAATCATAGTACTTTTGTGAAAGAGATTGAAGAGGACCTAAGAAAATGGAAATATATCCCTTGCTCATGGATAGAAAGAATTAATGTTGTGAAAATGGCTATACTCCCAAACTATTACACAGATTTCATGCAATTCTGATCAAAATACCATTAGGATACCTTACAGATCTAGAGAAAACATTCCTAAAATTCATTTGGAATAGAAAAGACCTAGAATAGCAAAGACAATCCTGGCCAACAAAGCCAGGTCAGGAGACATCAGAATCTGTGACTTAAAATTAAACTACAAAGTTACTGTGATAAAATCAACATGGTACTGGCAAAGAAACAAAATTGAGGATCAATGGAACAAACTGGAGGATGCAGACACAACTAAAAGCACACTCAGCCACTTTATCTTTGACAAAGGGAGCAAACATATTCACTGGAAGAAAGATAGCCTCTTTAACAGTGTTGGAAAAATTGGCTTTCCGCATTCCTGAAACTAAAAGTGGAGTCATATCTATTATCGTGCACTTAACTAAGGTCTAAATGGATTTAAAAACTAAATATTAAAACAGAAACATTAATCTACTGGAAGAGAAAGTAGGTAGAAATCTTCAAGACTAGGGGTAGGCATAGAGTTCATGAACAAAAATCAAAGTGCACAAGAAGTACTTCAAAGAATCAATAACTGGGATCTCATCTTATGGAAAAATTTTTGTACATCAAGAGAAATCACCAACAGAGTGAAAAGAAAAGCAACAAATTGAGAAAACATTTAGCCAACTGTCCTTCAGACAAAGGACTTCTATCTAGAACATGTAAAGAATTTTTAAAAAGTCAGGTCCCAAACATTCAAAGACTCAAAAATAGGCATTTGAGATGAATACACATTTCTCTGATGAAGAAATGCAAATGGTAAATACATATATAAAAAAATGTTCAACAACATTGGTTATTAGAGAAGTGCAAATTGAAACAACACTAAAATTTCCTCTCACCCCAGGAAACGGCTATCATCAAAAAAATCAACTAATAACAAATGCTGGAGGTGCTGTGGGGAAAAAGGAACCTTTTCTTCTCTACTGTTGATGGGAGTGTAGAGTGGTACAACCACTGTGGAAATCAGTGTGGAGATTCCTCACAAGACTAAAATTAGAAGTCTCCTTTACCCAACTATGCCTCTTCTAGGTATTTTTCCAGAAGAATTGAAAAGGTCATAGCACAGCAATATATGTAAACCCAAGTTTATAGCTGCGCAATTCATCATAGCTAAATCTTGGAAACAACCCAAATACTCATCACCTGAGGAATGGATTGAAAAGCTGTGGTATATTTATACAATGAAGTATTACTCAGCTCCAAAGCAAGATAAACTCAGGTCTTTTATAGGTAAATGGATGCAACTTGAGACCATACTCATAAGTGAAACAAATCAGACCCATATGTGTAAGCATCATATTGTCTCACTAATGTGAAAAAAAACATGTGAATAGGATCTAAAATGTATAAAAGACATTGCAAACTAGGAAGAAACTGTTCCAAGAAAAAGACACACTATGTCAGGAAAAGGGGAAATGAAGAAAGGAAAAAATTATGTGTATACAAGGTAGTTAAGATTGTTATACAGCTAATATCTCTTAGTTCATTGAAAAGGAAGGCTTGTGCTAATATTGTACAGACAAGATAGCAGATAGATACCTGATAGGTAGATGACAGATAGATATATCTCTACACTGAATAACTACTAGGGAGATGATAGCAAGTAAATGGGAAATGATCATCTCCTTATTAGTTACAGAACTTTGTGGACGTACTATGTATAAACCATTGCAGCTGTCCTGAGAACTTGTTTTGAAACTTGATTTCATGTTATGTTTTTCTTTTTTTAAAAAAGGAAAGAACTGAGATGGGGGAAATAAGAAAAGGAAGAGAAATTATATATATGCACAAGATAGCTAAGTTAATTGTACCACTGATTTCTAATGATTTATTGAAAGGAACAGTTGATGTCTCATCGTTTGATCAGTCTTGCATTCTTACATCTGGTAATCTGAGCAACTTCGTTGAAAATAGCAATGTGTAATATAACAACCATCGTTAATACCTATCACTTTATTTTGAAATTCTGTTCTTTTTATTGTTTTGGGGTTGTTTTGTTTTTGTCTTTGTTGTTATTTTATTTTTTTTCTCTTTAAAATAAAAAAGGAAGGTTTGTGCTAATATTGATTGGGGAAATTTTTGTATGCCCTTGTCTTGTACCCTGAGCACCTACTCTAAAGACAACAACATGTAATGTATTGTTATTCTCCTATTATTTTGCTATGAAATTTTGTTTTACCTTTTTTCCATATAATACAAAATAGCAATTTTTTTCTTACAAATTCCTGTGATAATGCTGTCTTCTTCTGTCTACAGCATTTGCCTCTTTTAGAATCATAACATCAGTTACAGAATTTTGTTGACACATTAGCCCTTTATTTTAACTGCTTTTTGATCATAATATCTTTATGTGACATTGTTTGGCATTGGCTTATGTAGTAGTTTTCCATACACATTTTAATTATTTCATTCAGATCCCTAAATGTTTTGACAAGTTAAGCTGCTCTGAGTCGTTTACAACAACCTCGGCTCTGAGAAAGAATGCCTTCAATTAAAATAATACCAAGTGAACAGTTCAGGAAAATATTACAATAAAAGTAAGAACAAAATGCACAATGCCAATGTCATTATTAGATTTTCTCCAGAGATAGAGCATTTTGCTTCTACTTTAACACTAATGACACCACGGGCTCTGTCCACCACCATATACTGACTTCTTACAAATTATCCATTTGTGATCGAAGTTCCAGCAAAGAAAAAAATCACCATGTGTATTGTTAAGATCCTATAAATGCAAGGCTTCAGCATTAAGAATGACCATATTTTAATAAATTGTGACTGCATGCTAGCTATCTCACCCTACAATCTATAGAATCTAAAGCTTTCCACTCATACAAATATGTTCTCATAAAATAAAGTACAGTGTGAAGCTGTACGGTCAACTGCAGCAAAGTGAAAGCTCGTCATCTATCCCACTGCAAAGTGAGCACAGCAAAAGAAGTCGGTGATTAACAATTGAAATACGGTGCTATAGGAAGGCATGCCTGCTGAGCCATACGATCAGCATATTTCAGTTGAGATAATTTTAAGGATCGTGTGAATCCTCAAGTCACTTGTTACACTTAATAGTTTTTGAAGTTGTTTCCTTCAAACAAAATGCTCTCACAAAAACTTGTTTCAATAATTTTAAATAATGCTGAACTAGTGGTGTAAACATGATGTATTTCTCATGTATTGGGGGAAGGAACTGCATCAACAAATGAATTCATGGATGAGGTCATAGCTAACTAACGTAGCTAATTTGGAAGTGAGGCCCAGGTGGGAAAGCCGGTCCCTGGGGGCTTGTCTTTGTACCGTGTATCCTATCCGCAGCCCTTGCGGTCCCTCTGGTTGTCTTCCTGCTCTCTCTGCTCCATGCTTGGCGTAAGGTTAGCTGCTATCCTCTGGCTGCCCTTTCAGGGTGATGTCCTGCCTTGGAACCATGGACTGAAACTTCTGCGAACAGGAGCCGGAAGAAACTCTTCCTTTAGTCTTCTTACGTCAGGTATTTTGGTCCCAACCACAAAAGGCTGATTAAGCACAAATAAGTAGGTAAATGAAAAATGTTACAAAACCTAAACATTTCTCCCTCAGTTATTTCAGGCACAAATAGAATTTCTGAGAGAAGGTGACAAACTAATTTAAAAGGGATATTAAAGCTCAAAAGAAAACAAACCAATGACACTGTATCAAAATCACACTCTCTCAAACTCAAGATTGTTCCATAAGCTGCCTAATGAGTGCCACCAATAATGCCATCCTTAAAAATCAGAACTGTGTTCTCACATCATTAAATTAGTCATGTGTATAACAGTGAGCACTTACTTATACATCCCTTTAAAAATATGCAGATTTCTCATTGCTCACTGCTAGGTCTTTGTTAGGTAAAGGTGGAGCTCTATGAATACATCCTTGTACTTAATGGAAAATATGACCTAATATGTTTTATTTGGGTGTAAAGGAGCTTGCAAAATGAGTTGTTTCATAGCATTATCCCCTCTCTGGGGCTGCTTTCAGTTTGTGTAGTACAAGTACTGTGAACACGAAATGTTAAAAGTAAAATGTACTGCTATTTGAGTAAGAGAGAGAATGAGTCACATGATGTGAAATGTGTTCAAGATTTTAAAAATATAGGTCTTCATGCCATACTCAGATTCCAAGTTATATTTCTCCCATGAGTCAGAAGAAGCTATAAAATCGCAATATGGAAAAGGGGAAGGGAGGCAAAGAGGAAGACAAGAAATGGTTTTACTCTATCCAAAGAAGCAGAACAAAAGAAAGTAATTCAAAGGGGTGAGAAAAGTCAATAGCATTCACAGATAGAAAGTGGCTACAGAAGATGATGCCAAGGAAAAGAATTACATTTGTACACTATTAGGAAGCGTAATCGCCATGGTGGAGAATAAATCGTGCCTCCAAGGTTTGGAAGGGTGAACAGTAGAAGTTTCAGAGCATCCACTCTGAGTACTACTTGGACTGACTACTTCTCAGGTTACACATTCTGTTTTATAGAAAGATGCCACCGATGCAAGAAATAGAAATAAGAGCCTATTAAAATCTTTAAACTTAAAGAAAAGCCATCAAAAATCATCGTGTAATCCGTTCCGGTTTCCCTCTTTCAATTGGGACTACCAAATGCTGGATGGAAACTTTTCCCTGTGAGTCTTGTGGGGGTTTTATCTCCTTTCTCACTTCTCTTACTGGTCTAACTAATGTGTCTTCCACCTGGTTATGAGTTCCCAAAACAGAATAGATGGGGAATCCCCAGCCCACGTGGCAGGTTGGACAAGGATAAGCCATTGCCCAGGAGAAAACCCTGTAAATCTACTTCTTAGCCCCCATTGGAGCCCTGATAGCATTTGCCTGAAGTACACTTCAGAAGAACAGTCCCAGAAAGGGTGTGGGTAAAAGTTAGATATTAAACGACTGGGAAGAAACGGGGTGGTGAGTAAACTGAACCAAGAACCACGAGCTTTTACGAGTTTTACTGCTAATGAGAGAAAGGGAGCAGCCATGTAAAGGTTATTGGTTAGCACAGCAAGCACACAACCTAAGTGCGGGTGCTTGCTAGACAATTAGTGTGGCTTGTGTGTGATTGGCCAGTGGTCCCCTTTTAATTTACCACTTAATGCTTCTGATAAAAATAACTGTAAATGCATATGCTCTTGAAGTAGTCTGCCATTGTTTTAAAATAATTTTCTATGATTTATAATCTATAAGTGTCTCTGATGAACCTTTAAAACAAACCTCTAAAATACTATATACAGATATTAAAAGTCCATTATGCAGAAAGTACAAAAATGTAACATTCTAGCCAGGTTTGCCAAGTTTGATTCTTTTACCAATATCTGATCTTTTTCCTTGCTTAATAGAAGATGAGCATGTTAACTAACAGACTTCAAAAGTGGTCATTTGGTGTCACTATATTCTAATCCTCAGAAGTATTAGCCTGGGAAAACATAGATGCTGTGTTGCTTTGAGTGGGATTTTTTTTTTCCTATATAGCCTTCACCTTGGTGTGATAACGCTTTGTTAAATGAAAAAGCTGGCATACTTGTAGGGGGTGGTAAAAATTCAAAAGAGAAATACTTAAAATGGAAATATTAAATTCATCCTTTGACAGGTTTTCCTATAGCAAGGATGAGAGGAAGACTTTAGAGGCATCGCCAGGACTCTCCAATGAGGCTTCGAATGGGCTTGTTTTGTCTGCATCGAGCTAATTACCTGGCTATCTGCCAAAAAGCCCCTTCACCTTGTGCTACATAGAGTCTAATGTTAGATAATATCTAATTTTTAATGTTAAGAAGTGGCATTTGATGCTGTTACTAGTATCTGGTAGAAAGCAAGGGACAGGAGGTCAGAAAGAGTTTCCTGGGAAGTGCTCTTAAACTGTTTCCTATGCAGCAGGGAAGGTGAACAAAGAGAAACCCTGTAGCCACCATTTCCTTATCCTTGGTAAGAATAAAGAAAAAGGAAAAGATTTAACATAACCTGCTCAGCAGGAAACTCAACTTTACAGTTTCAGAACAGCATAATTTGGATATTTTATATGAGTCTATCATATCCAAGCATTTCAAAAATAAAACAGGAACAGCTTTTAATGCAATCTGTGTTTACTAATATGAGCTAATAAAATCTCATAATATTATTTTGTACTGCACTAATGGGTATTGCATTATAGGGTATTAGTTAAATCACCATTATTTCTGTATTTGATGTGTTACTCATAGTGGAGGAATGCATAGCATGGTACGAGAGATGTGAGGAATAAAACAGGGTGCAGAAGATAGTGTTTTTAAAATAGGTTGATACTTGCGAAAGGACAGAGAGAGGGCACAATAATGCAAACAGGACATTCAGTTACAGAAAAACTGAAACATATCCGGAGGTGAAAGGTAGATTCTTGATTTTCCAGAGTGACTTGTGGGAGGTTCCGGTAAGTAGATATATTCAGAGGTAATTGTGGCTCGATCGATGAGAACACTATACCCTAAACTTGACCCCCCTCAAATTTGCATCTTCCCTTCATCACCTCAGATGTGAAGACATGAACTTAAGTACTGAGATGCTAGCAAGCTAAGATCTTATGGGTAATAGGTGCTGGAGTGAGGAGTTTCTTCCATGGTTACTGTTATACTGCCAACTTCTCTTAGCATTTAAAAACATACCACGTCTTATAACTGTGCTAATTGGAAGCCATTACTATTGAGGGGATACATGAATGGATAGGAGCGGGGATCAAACTTAAGAAATACACAACAACATATGCTTCTGTACAGCACAAATAAACATTAACATCAGATACAACTGGCAATCCAGAGTTTGGGGACTTTCATCAACTTCATGCATTAGTGTGGTGAGAGATTATGGATTCATGAGAATGAAGAAAGAACACAGAAGATTTCTGAAGAGCATGGGTCTTGAAATCAGAGAGAGCCTCTTTGGACCCCAGTGTAGCCTTTCCTAGATGTGTGGCCATGGAAATCAATGACAATTTCTTGATTTTCCTGTTCATAGTCTATGGATACTAAACATTTTCTTCTATGTATTTTGCCTGCATTAAATAAAATTATAATGGTAGCATTTTATTCAATATTATCAAATATTCTAATCAAATAGATGCAATAAGTATTTTGTGGACATAGTAATAATAGCTGGGGTGACCTTATATGCTGGTTTTCTTAGAACACTCTAATTTATACCTGTTATGCCAACATAATTATTCCTGTTGTTCTGTTTCACTGCCAAAAGTATCCTGGTTTGAGAATTAAATTATTTGGTTATTCTATTATTTGCTATTATTTATAAAATGTGACATTACTACATTTAACTATTTTTAACTGATTCTATCCTTACAACTATTATGTCTTATAATAGTGATAAATAGATATTATCTCTATTTCCTTTTTAAAATTAAATTTAATGTATATACAAATGAAATACTATATCCTGAAAATCTGAATATACACATTGGCTCAACTGTCTAGAGTTTTATTATTTATGCCACCATTTATTTGAGTAGCTTTGAGTGTAATTACTGAAACCTAGCAAACTAAAGATAAGAATAAAGATAAGAAGAGAAAGAGGATACCACTTTACTTTCACTGGAGAGATCATAAGAAGAAAAGGACACTAACAAACATCCACAAGGTTGTGGAGGAGATGGAACCTTTGTCCCATGGCTGGTGGGATTATGAAATGGCACAGCCATTTTGGAAAACAGTCTGGAGTTTCCACCAGAAGCTGAACATAGAGTTATCTTTCAACCAAATCATTCTGCACTGAGAATTGAAAACATATTTCCACACAAAGACTTCTACACAGCAACATTGCTCATAAATGTCCAAAAAGGAGGACCAGCCTGAAGGTCTGATGGCTGGAGGATGACTAGACAAAGATGGTATATCCCTTCAGTGGAATATTACTAAGCAATAAAAGGGAGTGGAGCAGGATGCATGCCACACGTTAGAACACCGAAACCACTACACTAAGGGAGAGAAGCAAGATGGAAGACCACAGACTGTACAGTGACCAAGTCAGCTAAATCAACCTTTCGGGGTCAAGCATAATCAGATTTTTAAAATGTATTTATTTATGTAGTGCAACAGGGTCTCCTGTGTAGCCCAGGCTGCTCCAGCTCTGGACAACCCTCCTGCCTCAGCCACCCATGTCTGGGAGAACAGGTGCACACCAGTGTGCCTTGCTAGAGCCAGAGCATTTTCAGAGCTCCCCAGTGATGCCCGGTGTAGTGCAGGTGGCAAGCTGCTCCCCTCCTCCATGAGGGCAGAGCACAGCTGGTGAAGACTGAGGTGAAAGCGGAATAGGAAAGAATTCCGGGTCAACTCCCTGATCTGGGGGCTATTACCGTGCACTGACTCCCATAGTTATAGCCTCAGAAGAGCTGAGTCCATTTGAATTAAAGTTTGAATGAGGTCCCAATACATTTTCATTCAATAGTAACTCTTCCACAAAATCCAGTTGCTTCCCTTATCTTTAAGACACGACAGTAACATTGTACAAACTGTCAAACAGTTTGGGTTCATCTATCTGCTCCAGAGAAGATTTAGATTATGCACTTTGGGGATAAATTCCACATGGGCCTTCTCTACTGTTTTACCTTCTCAGGGCATTGCCATAAGGGTGATAAGATGCCCTTTTGTGCCATTACTGTTGATTTAAACTTCATTACATGGTTCATGGCTTAAGGAAGAATACATCATATTTCTCTATCATAAAAGATATATTTATAAATAGTAGTTAATGGACACTTTTGCCTATTAAAATATTTGAGTCACTCCCCAAATTCTTTCACTGTTCTAGCATGCAGCTGTGATTCCTACCTGAATGAGTTATACCATGGTTGTGAAGCCTATAAATAGTGATTTCCTAACTCCATTCCTCCAAAATGTATTGGTTGGCATTTTATGGTAAAGAAAATCCCACTCATTCCTACATTTATCAGATTTTACCCATTTGTTGGAGATTCAGTGTGTTCAACCCATTACAGATTTTATTCATTGTGCCACTCAAATGTGTGAAAATTTGGCCAGATACGTCTATTAAGCTGACTTTTCTATTCATTCCACATGTTCTTTAGCTTGTGAGCACCTTCTTCCTTTTCTCCATGATACAGTGTTCCCTCAACTTTTTCTTTTACTCAACCTTGTAGCAAACCACACTTAGATGATGCCCTTGTTAGTTTTAGTGGAGCTCATTGCTACTGAGATGTCATTATTTCCAGATTCTTTCAATGAACTAAATGTGTATGTGCTTCCCTTATATGTGAACTAATATAATAATAAGTATATACCTGTGAATGA
Source organism: Dinomys branickii (assembly GCA_004027595.1). Lineage (NCBI taxonomy): Eukaryota > Metazoa > Chordata > Mammalia > Rodentia > Dinomyidae > Dinomys > Dinomys branickii. The sequence continues at coordinate 93,303 of PVLD010000080.1, forward strand.
CATATAGATCATAAAAAACAAACATGTGTCATGGAAATAGCATGAGTTCATATTACTAACTAGAATTACAATCCAACACCACAGCATTCTTCCTATGTTCCCCAAATCCTTACAGTTATCTCCTTTCATGCCCAACTCTGGTTGCTTAAAATATCAAAATATTTACTAATAACCTGATTCTTACACAAACAAAATACAATTTTGGAATTACAACCCAATATCATTAGTAGCAAGTCTACTGAGTAAAAGCCACAGGTTCTTTGAGTCTTTACACTGAACTATACAAAGTACTGAGTTCAAAAGTTACTTAAGCGAGTTTTGTCTTTATTCTGCTTATGTTTATATGTTAGGCTCGTTTGTTTGTTTCTGTGTTTGCATGTAGCATGTTTGATCTGTGTTTGTTGACTTAAGCTTTGTAAAATCTCTGGAACATTAGGAGGGCTTCAAACGTAAAAATGACAGTAAAAAGTGTACTCAGAAGTGTTGCTTCCTCTCTTATTCCTTCGGTCTCGTCACTATTTAATGCCCTGTAGACATTCTGTTTCCTAGCTTTTGGTTTATCCTTGCTGTCATCTGTGTTTCTTTTGGTAATGAAAGGCACACCCACACACTCTTGCACGCACACAGGAGCATGCAAGATCCTCCTCCTCCTTCTCTCTACAAGAGATAGCACAGTACATATACTCTTTTGCATGTTGTTTTTCAAGATATATCATGGAAAACACGGTATCAGTGTCTAGCACCATTCTACCTCTACTGCCATTCATCAGATGCTTGCCTCTGATCCATAATTTATTGTTACCATAATTTATTCAAACTATTTCCTATGTTTGGACCTTTGCATTATTTCTAAAAATTTGTAATAACATTTAATTAATGAATGCCATAACATTTAACAATAACAATAGTACCAGGATCTGCAGACTTCTAAATTTTTACATGTTTTCTTCAGGGTAAGTATTTAGAAAGTGCTAGAATATGCTAAACAAAAGTGCAGTTTCATTAGATATGGCCAAATTCCACCCCATAGGTATATCACTTCATATTTCCCCTAGTATTGTATTAGATTCTTACACCCTCGGCAAGAAGAGTGTGTGATCAAACTTTTGAATTTTTGCCAAACTAGTGAATGAGGTGGAAAATCTTTCCATATGCTTAGAGGCCATTGGTCTCTCAATGTTTAAGGAGTTCTCTATATATTATGAGTACTAGCCTGTCATTTATGACATACCTTGCAAATGTTTTCTCCTAGTTTGTCATTTGCCTTTTGAATTTGACATTTGTCATTCATGTGAATCTTATTTTTAGACATTTAAAGTTATCACTATTTAAATTTAGATCAATGGGATTTTGAGTCATAGTTTGAAATCTGCCTTTCCTGCTTCAGATTCTAGAGGGATTTACCTACCTACTCAGCTTGTGTGGTTTTGCATTGTACATTTAGATCTGTCATGCATCTAGAGTTTGTGTTTTTGTATGGTGTGAGGCATGAATCCAACTTTATGCAAATAGAGGTCCAGTTGTCACAACACCTTTTATTAAAATACCCGTATTGGTCCCAGATGACCTGACAGTTTTTAATATGGTTCTAGATATATAAATTAAATCACCTTTTACTATCAATAAGTACTTGATGCCTGCTGCTATTGTTAGATTAATATTCACAAACACAGTTGTTATTATAGAACATTTACCCTCTCCCAAACAACAACACCAAGCCCATCAATATGTGACAGTTTTAAAATTAACTATAAAGTTTAAGCTTCCTGCTGCTTCTTGCAATATGGCAGACAGGTATTCCGAAAAAACACTGAATTTAAAACATGTAGAAATTCTGGATAGGATTCAACAAGCAGCATTGATAATACATCACTGAGTTTAAAAGAAAATAAGCTAAATTCCCTGAAGCCAAAATGAGACTGATTAGGAAACAGAGATGGGGACATTTTCCAATGTCAGGAAACCAAAGGCCAGAGACCCCGGACCTTGCAAAGCAGTGGAAACTGAAGCTTGATTCCTCCGCCCACCCTCCCTCAGGTCTATACACCTGCAGTGAGAGAACGGAATTTGAAAATAACATGCCACATAACAACCATTGTTGATTTCCTATCAGCTTTTGATCATGTTTAATGTTTTCAAAAATGTTTATTCTCTTTAAAAATAAAACAATTAAAAATTATCTTTTGACATGTGAACTATCCATCTCCCTGGAGCTAGCCAAGCTCAGTCCGTACAGTCCACAGAAAAGCATGTGTATTCCAACGTACATGGGCAACTGTGCAAATAAGCCAACTTTCTAGTATTTTTAACATTGGGGTGAACTAATTTAATAGGAAACTGCAGCATTGGAAATAAGCGGCATTATGATCATCAACATGGAAAAACCTCTCAAACAAAGATAAGCAAAAGATTGGACACAGATACATGTTTTCAATTTAAAATATGCAGAAATATCCACACATAGTGTAATTACGGGGATGATCTAAGGAACTATAAATAGAAAACTGTAATTGTGTTTTACTATGGAAGTGGAGGGGAAAGGTGAGGTTGAGAAGTATATGAACTGTTTTAAAGTTTTAATAAGACTCTTTCTTAAGCTGGATGTTGTTTTATTTACATTTATTGGTACCTTATGTTCAGTTCATTTGTTAACTCTACAAAGACTTGTTGACCACCTTCAACGTGGCAGGTATCATTTAAAGCAATTGGTTCATCACTAAACAAAGCAGATGAAGAATCACTGCCTTGTACATCTCGTATTCTAAAGGAAGATTTTTTTTAAAATTTTAAATTTTATCAGCAAATGACACAATTAACAGTATATTAGCTAGTTAGAAGGGTGCTAGGGAAAATCCAGCAGTGTAAGGAGGGTTGGTAGTAAAGGAGGTAGAGGGCAGGTTCAAGTCAAATAATTTAGGCTGGGAAAGCAGATTTGAGCAAAACTTGAAGTGAAGTATAAACTCTGTGTAGTGGGAGTATTTTAGCAGGTGCAGTAGCAATGCTGAGGCCAAAGGCTGGAGCACTCCTGGGGTGCAATGGGTTGACTGGTACAGAGTGAGTGAAGGAGAAATTAGCACAAAGTGAAACCATTTACGTGTCAAGGGAGCAGATGAGGGATGCCGTAGAGCCCTGAAGGCAAGTTGTAAGGCTCTTGGCTTTTACTGAGAGTAAAACGGAGAGCTTTAAAGCAGAGAATTGACAACTTTTTAAACTTTCTTTGCAAGGTACCCATCAACTGAGTTGTGAAGAGTAGAGTGGAGGGGCAAAGCTGAGGGATGCCGTAGAGCCCTGAAGGCAAGTTGTAAGGCTCTTGGCTTTTACTGAGAGTAAAACGGAGAGCTTTAAAGCAGAGAATTGACAACTTTTTAAACTTTCTTTGCAAGGTACCCATCAACTGAGTTGTGAAGAGTAGAGTGGAGGGGCAAAGCTCGAGGCATAAGCCAGACAAAAGGCTTCTCCAGCAGGCCAGGCACAGGACAAGGACAATCTGGACCAAGGTAGTCCTGTGAGAGGTGGTGAGAGGTAGTCAGATTCTATGCTGTATTTGGGGACAACAAGAATTCTGCACAGGTAAAACACAAGATCTGAGAGAAAGAGGAACTCAGGATAACTTCAACATTTTGGCATGGGCAAAAGAAGCATAGACTTGGGGACAACTGAATGTGCCACTCTGCTAAAGCTGCCATCAATAGACTTCATGCTCTGGCGGGGAGAGTGGAGCTTAAATGACAGAAATGTGTTTTCTCAGAGTTCTGGGGCTGGAAGTCCAAGATCAAGGTGTTCGTAGCTTTGCTTTCTTCGCACACAGGCCTCTCTCCTTGCCTTCTGCTGTATCCTCCGTTGGTCATCCCTCATGCACACGAATGTCCACTGAGTGTGTCCTCTCATAAAGGCATCAGTCTGATGGGATCAGCGACCAGCCATACAATCTCACTGTACCTCAAATTTGTCTTTAAAGGTACTTATTTCCAAATATAGTCATGCACTGAGGAATTGGATTTAGGCCTTAAACATATGAATGCGGAGGCACAATTAAGTTGGTTTGTTTTCCCCAGTACTGGAGATCCATTGTGAGACAGAGTCTCTCTAAATGCTCAGGCTGTGTTACAACTTGAAATCTCAGTGCCTCAGTCTCTCAGAGGGCTAGGATTATAAACATGCACCACCACACCCATGTACAAGTAAGCTCTTATCAAGGGATAGGTCAGTTTGGAAGCGGAAAAATAAGGAGTTTAATTGCATGATAAATTGACGTATCTTAGAGACCCATGTAGATATTTTGAATAGGCAGTGTGACACATAGGTCTAGATTTCTGGGAAGACATTATAACCTGTGATACAAATTTTAGCGTAGTCAGCAGAGGAACTTTAAAACCACGACTCTTGATATGACCATCAAAGGAACGCATATGGGTGGGAAAGATTTTAGGAGCAAGTTTGGAGCCATTGGTGCCCCAAAAGAAAGTCATCAATGATAAGCAAGAATGCTCAAAGAGAACTGAAGAAAGATTATGAGGAGAAGAAAATGGAAAATGCTAGATGAAAGAAAAATAGCAAGAAAGGGCTGGGGATGTATCTCAGAGGCACAGTGCCTGCCTGGCAAGCGCGAGGCCCTGAGTTCAACTCCTAGTACCAAAAAAAGAATAACAATAGGTCATCAATTGACAAAGATCTCAAAAAACAAAAAAGACCCAAAACAAAATAGCAACAAGGGAATGGCTTTAACAGCAAGTTTTGCTAATGGGTGAAATAAACTGCAGCCTAAGAAGTAATCCCTCAATTTGTCAATGGGAGCAAAGCTGGTGGGAATGGCAAAGTGAGGCAGGTCTAAGACCTGAGTGGAGTGGGCTTGAGAGGACAAAATAAAAGGAACTGCAATCCCACAAAAGATAGTCCTTCCAAGAAACTTCTTCTGAAAGAGAAACTGAGAAACAGATAACAGCTATGAGGCCTACGGGGTCAAGAAAAATTTGTCTTTGTAAGAAAAATGGATGTGTGTGTGCTGATGAGAAAGAACCCACAGCGAGGGAAAAAATGATGGCACGGGAAAGAGAGAACTTCTAGGGCAGTGTACACAATGAATGAGTGAGAAGGAGATCGACTAGACGGGTTATTCTTCAGCCAGAAGAAGGGGGGTAACAGCAGGCATCAGTGATGCTAAGTTACTCTTGCACTAAATTTGGGGATTTGTAATAACGGGTTACAAAGTTGAAGAGAATCTTCCTCTTGACATCCTGTGTTCACGTCATTTTATATTCCTTTCTCCACTTTAAACCATAAGACTTAGAAAATTGAACAATAATGAAGGAAAAGAATGTGGAAGCGTGGCATTTTAGAAAAGAACACAGATATGCTGTTATTCTTGGGCTGCAGTTTTTTTGTTCTGTGGAAAAATATCATCATAACCTCAGTTCAAGACAGTCTTCAGGAACAAAACCGCATCTGATATCTCCATGTAATTGTTGACCTAGCAACTGCTGTGCTTGCTTTAATAAACAGTGTCTCCATTTTGAAACTTATTTGCTTAAATAAAAGCTGCTGCTACAAGGTTTATAGGTTAATTGTGCCTATTCACAAAAAATGTTTGTTTTAAATTTGTTGCTAAAAATTTCTAGGTTTAGTAGCAAAATTATTTTAACATGAAGATGTTATTTACCATTTGTAGCTTAAAGGCTAATAGGGATACCAACACCTTGCTGACTTGCCTATACTGCTCCGCCTTGGTCACATTTTTTTCCTTAGCATTTCATGTAGGTGTATTTGACATGATGAGGCATTAAAAGAAGAGATAAGACAACTTTGATTATCAAGATAAATTCTCCCTTCAGTATTAACAATAATACCAAACATTAGAAGATCCTAAACTGAAGCAACTGTAGTCCATGATCATATGCTCCCAAAATCTAGTTACATAGATGGTGAGCCTAAATAATGATATTCTATGGTCTTACACTAAGAAACTCCCAGTGCGTGCTAATGTTAATAGTAATCTCAGCTTTAAAAATGAAAACAAACAGTAATGTAAGACTAATAATGTCATACGATCTACCAGGTATTATAAATACCACATATTCTATCCCTAAACAGAAAATATGGAAAATTTTGTTCCATGGTGATGGAATGTGATATGCACTTTGGATTATTTTGGGGGGGCCCATTTTTATCTCAGGATAATGAAAGCTTTGCATGAGTAACCTGGATAGACTATGGTCTTTTCAAACTAACTTTTTCTTACTGCCAAATAAACCTCTTTTAAATATGTTCTCTGTAAGGCAATCATGACATCCATTGGCCAACTGGATCCGGGGTTATGCCTGGATACTTTCCACACTGCACGTGGTTGTCAATTTGAATTGTGTATCAACTACCCATCATATTTGGCACATCTGTACTTAACATTGGCATTAATTTTACCCTATTGTTCTAATTGCAGTACTTTGATGTAATGACACCATTCAATTCACAGATGGTACTGGTGGGGGGTTTTCCCAAAAAAATATAATGTAATTTTAATTTGGAATGTGAGAATGCCAAAAATAAGAGCTTCACTGATTAAGTTATCTGAGCCTGCTAAACAGTTGAACATTTGAACTAACTATGAAAAACTGGGAAAGAGAAGAGCAGGTTTTGATACCAACCTACCGCATGTGTTTTATTTATTTTTATTATACTCTATGGGCTCCAAAGACTTATTGGTTCACAAATAAACTTTGACATACTTAAGAAAAGTTAGATAAAACCTGTACTTTCAACTAAAATCAAGGCTTTTTTTTTTTAAAAAGAGTCTTTGGTGGTTTGCAGGACTTGCAATTTGAAACATAACCAATTAATTTAAATTACTAAGTTTAAAAAGTAATGTGTCTATACACACACACACACACACACACACACACACACATATATATATGGTTATCACTCTCATAATTTTCTATCATATGATGAAATTATATTTATCACATTTGAATGCTATAGAATCAAATCAGGTGATAACTGGCTAATTTTCCAGAGGTCACAAGACCCTTCATTGATGGAGAAATGGCTAGAATACAAATCTTTATTTCAATTTCAATTGAAAGTATTTTATGAGACACTGTATATGCTACTGAACAAAAAATGCCTTCAAGTTTCAAAAGCAGATCACCTTTCCAGTAAGAAGAGGGCCAGACAAGTGTATGAGTAGAAGACTATTGTAATTGGCCTTGAAACAGGGCAGGGGCAACATTAAACCATAAGAACAATTCATTTCAGGAATCAGCCTAGAATAAAAATAAAAGCTGGAGGAAGGCATGGAGGGAATGAGAGGTCTTTTATTGTAATGTGAGTTAAAAACACAAAGGGCTACTCCACAAATCATCAATTCACTATAACAGAGGATGCCAGCGATCTGGGTGTGTTTGACAAAGTAAGGGGATGGTGAACTCACTGATTGCATTTTCAGAAGTAGACTTGCATTGGAACAAAGATTTCTGATGATAAAGCAAGGTAACACTCAGAATAGGCCTCAAGGTACCTAACCCTTGGTCATCTCCTAGGACTATAGCTGCACCTCAAGAGAAAGAGTCTGCCTACTGAAGCCCAAGGAATCATTCTTTATAGTGAACATTTATTAATCTCAAGGTCACAAGCAGTAGTTCTTTGGTGCAGAGGGGGTAAAATCCTCTCACTTCCGGACTGAAGATTGATTTGCTTTAATTGAATGAAGACAGAGCAATGCTGGATTAGTTGGTGCCTGTGTTGATTGTGTTAGAACTTCATCCTTTTGCCCCAGGGACAGGCATGAACCACATACTATATGCAAGTAGCCTTTTAAAAAGATGATATCAGGAGGAAGCCTAGATTCTTCAAACATCAGGATTGTTCCTGAGTATAAGATACCTCGAAGTTGTGTCATATTTTGTTAAGAATTTCAAGAGTGAGAACTTGCTCATTTTCTTTTGCTAAAAACAGAAGTTCAAGTTTTATGTTATAAAATTCATAGGCTGGGATGCTCTTGGACTGATTTTAAATATAGAACTTTCTTAAGGCAATGATCACCCCAACAACTTGTGCCCTACCAAGGGTAATAGGAAGCCCACCCCATTAAAACTGCCAGCTTTGCTCCTCACCAGAAGGCTATGAGCACAGTGTATGGGAGGCTGACTGAGATGCTGTGCACTTGTTGAGGAGTGCTGAGCTACGGGACACTTACTTTTGGAGTTACCATCTTTATTCTCTCCATCTTCTTTTTTCCAAGACCTTCCTACCGTTTGCATAATGAACATTACTAGTTATCTCTTCAAAAGCATCTTCTTGCAAAAAGTTGTGTGAAGTTCTGTACTGAATTTTTACTATTTCTTGTGGAATTTCAACATCATCCCTAAATTTGCATTGTCCTTGTTTGCAATAATCAGTATTAAAATGCTATCCTACTCTTGATGTTTCCATATGACATCTCAAGTGGTAAAGTGTATATTAAGAGGTCAGATACAAGACTTATGGGTGAAAGTCCCTGGTCTACTTTATGATGACTTCTCAAATTGTTAAGCACTCTTATATGCAGTAGGCCACAAGTTAAATTCATTGTAGAAATGATTGATGACAGATGGATAGATAGATAGATAGATAATGGTTAAGAAGCTTAAAACTCATGTCCAACTCTCCTTAGTTCACCATGAACATTTTAATTTTAGAGAGGCATCCGTTCTGATTCAGGAAACAAAGTAAAGGGGCCACTTTCCGCTTCTATTTTCATCACATCTTTATATCATTACCTAAAGCTTATTTTCTTTCTGAGTATACGCTTATGTTATGACTTGTGTTTAGATGTTGCCCCAAAGCCTCATGCAGTCATCCATGGGGTTTTTACAGCAGTAGTTGAATCCAGAGTGTGTGATGCTGGAACTGATATAGTGCAGTGCTAGGATCATGGGTACTAAGATTAAGACTGTGAGTGCTACCCTCCTTAAATAACTTGGATAAGATAAAAGGGTTAGTAAGAGCTGTGGTCATCCCTTGCTACTTTGCTCCCTTGTGTCCACCATGAACTGTTTCTGCTCTGTGATGCCACTCTACCTTGGAGCCAGTAGATTATGAATTGAAACCTCTACAATTGTGAGGTTCCATAAATCTTTCCTCTTTTAACTTTGGGTGTTAGGTATTTTTGTCTCAGCAATGAGAAAAGTAACTAAAACACTACACAACATCTCCATTCCACGTAGGGTTACTTGCTTCCAGATCTCTATTACCATAATTTTTTTAAAAAATGTTTTTCTCCAGGTATACATTTGTGTTTTACATGTTGATGTGTTTGTGTGTGTATATACAAACTTCATCTGCTGCCAAAACTTACTGCATTTTAGTTAATTTTTGGAAGCTTGTGCAGCTGTTAATTAAAGTGGCCATTACAAAATGATTTCATATATAATTTTAGAATAACATACTGCAAATTTAAAAAGATCTACACCTGTGTTTACCTGTGTACTGTAACTGATTCTAAGGAAATCCAGATGAGACCCAGGTGCCCAACCCACTTGGTTGCAATGTTTACATTTTGCACTAAATATGTTTATGCCTCACATTTCTAGTTCAACAGTCATAATTATGAGGAACACAATTTCTATACCTCTCTGTCGCAAGTGGAATTCCTTTTCTTTCATGAAGCAGATGCACAAAATTGACTCATTGTCAAAGCAATTTTCAAGCTTGTTGGATAAAAATTCCAGTGGATTATTCTTCAGAGTTCCCACTTTAAGCCTAGTTTTGAGATAAATGAAGTTGTAAAGCCTCTTTCAAATTCAACCTGATTATAAAATAAAAAATAAAATATTAGCACATCAGAGTACAGAAGTTTGATCAGATGAACTCAGAAATATTATTATAGAGCAAGTATAGCTTTTAAATTGACAGTATGCAATATTTGCATAATCAACATTTAACTTCTGAGTTTTTAAATTTGCAGCAGTGAGATACAGTATCTGAATATATGACCTGTTCCTTTTCTTTCTACTTTAGTCACTTTATATACATTATGGTAAGAACTGAGAAATTCTCAGGAAGTTGAGGCAGAAGGTTTGTTGCTAGTTTGAGGCCAACCTGGGCTACAAAGGGAGACCCTGTCTTAAAAAGGCAAAAGAAAGAAAAGAAAGAAAAGGAAAGAAAGAAAGAAAGAAAGAAAGAAAGAAAGAAAGAAAGAAAGAAAGAAAGAAAGAAAGAAAGAAAGAAAGAAAGGAAAGAAAGAAAAAAGGAACTGAGAAACTCTACAATATTATCTTCTGGCTGGTAAGTTCTGATTATTAGCTGATTAGATTTTACTATTCAAGCAAGTTTTAATTACTATTCTAATGTTAACTTTAGATTCACAATACTCAGAATATTAGATTTTTTATAAAAAATCAATCTAACAGTTTTCCAGGTAACCTAAAACATGATTGCAAAACTAATACAAGGTTGATCTCACTGTCTTGATCATCACACTGTCTTTTCAGCTACTAAAATAAAAAACATTTTTAGTTATTCTTCATCTGGGCAGTTGTTCATTTTGACCTAACCTAGAGATCCTTTTATCAAAATGTGATATAAGTATCAAGATGTAAATGTATTTGTAAGAGATCTACAGGGTTGTTGGTTAGCCTCAGCATTTTCTCCTAACTTTGAATTAAAAATCCTCCTTCTCAGTTTACAGGTTCATGGTATTGATTTCTAACCTTGTCCATATCATAAGGACTTTTGTACACACAAGGGTACCTTTAAAACCATTTGATTCAGCATGCAATATTTAGAAAGATCTGAAATCACACACTACACTGATAATAAGACTATATTACTTCTCTGCCATCACTTTTGAGTGATATTCTTGTCCTGAGACTTAAGAAAACATTTCAACAATTTTATATTCATGTATATTCGTGTGTGTGTGAGTGTGTATTTGTGTGAGTGTGTATTTGTGTGAGTGTGTGTATGTGTATAATCAGGAATCTGTTCTGAGCCACTAAACTACCTTTAAATTTATTTAGTTTTTTACTTTATAGAGAAAAGGTAAAACAAAATTTCATAACAAAGTAATTGGAGGATAATAATACTTAATATATTATATGTTGTTATTTTTAAGATATGGGCATAAAATTTCTCCAATAAATATTAACACAAATCTTCATTTTAATGAACTAAGAGACACAAATAATACAACTGACTTGCATTTTTTTCCTTTTTCCTACTGTCCTTTCTCCTTCCTGAGCTCCTTTTTCCTTTTGAACAATTCCTTCCCATCTCACAAATACCCATTATAAATATCTATTGTGTATTTACAATGAATATAAATATCTATTGTACATTTTAGACCTTATTTACTAAACTTCATTATGGAAAAATACCTATATATATAAATAATAATACAGTGAACTGAGTCTATTCAAATGATTTCCTTGTGACTTCCTTTATATGTCAAAACAATGCTGTTTTTCTAATGAATATTAAGGCAGCATGAATTCAAAATATTCACATTTATTTTACTTCTTTAAAAATGGAACAAGAATTAAAAATACAGTTTACTGAGGTCACAACTTCTATAATGATGTTCTTTTGCAAAAGGTGATATAATATATAGAGATGCAAAACCCATGATTACACTGCAGCTTTGTCATAATGCCCACCCACTGCCTAATGCCTTAGTGTTTGGATTTCCATCAATCAAATGTTCCAAGAAATATGAGTGTGATTCTCTCAAATTGGGAACATAATGTATGATTTAAATCAATTAGAAGAAGATAAATATGGTTTAAATGAGTGTCCATAGACTCTAATTTGTGGCCTGAGGAATGGAGAAGGAACTTACAGGTTTTTGAGTAGATAGTATATTCTAGCTATTAAGCTAAATATTTTACATATTTTTACTCAAACAAATCATATATAAGATCACATAATTCTTACTTTGTAATTAAGAAAGATAAACTTTGGATTTGGTGCAACCTCTCATGGTTTTTAAAAATGGACATACTTAGGAACTTGCTTGGAGTTGAATTTATGCAAACATCTCTCAATTATGAGAGATCACAATCAACTTTTGGGCAAAAGTCAGTTCAAAGGTACATAACAAATGTCCCACATACCTGATTTTCAAATTTTCATGCAAACATCATTTAAATCTATATGTCAAATAATGTCAAGTCAAAGGAAAAGTGAGTCAGTGTTTTTAATATAATCACTAACAGACTTTTTACTTAGACTAAAATTTTCTCAAACTAGAGTTCATTTTCACTTTATAAATGAGAGTAGGTGAAGCATTTTTTCTTTCACTGGCTTTTTATTGACTGTATTGCAGGTCTACACAGTGTGCCAGTGATTACCACCCTGCACACACAACTGGGAACATGGGAATGTATCTTTCTGTTAACTTCATTCCTTCATTCCTTCAATATGCAATTAAGATATTTGTCTTGATAATGCAAACTTTCTGTGTGCATTGCGTGGACTGCCTGCTGTCATGGTGTGGCTCTTGAGGCTCACCCAAAGGCCACATGTTAGAAACGTGGTCCCCAACTTGATGTTCTTGGGACGGGGTGGAAATGTTGTGAGATGGGGCCAAGTGGGAGGTCTTTGGATCATAGAGAGCATAGCTTTGGAGGATAGATTGGGAGTCCCACCTCTTCTTCTCCCTTTTGCTTTCTGGACATAGGATGGGCTATTTTTCTCTACCACCTGCTCCTGCTGCAATGTGCTTCCCCTTGCAGACCTAAAAATAGTGGGGACAGTGAATCAGGGGCTAAAATCTCCAAAAACAGTGAGGCAAAACAACCCTTTTCTCTTTATAAGTTGATTATCACATGTATTTGCTTAGTAACAAAATTCAAAGTAAAATACCCATGTAAAGCTATTGTTCTGTTTATTGGTTCAATCTATTGTCAAAGACTCTCAGTGTGGAAATGAGCCCTAGGAATCAACTGAAAATAAGCAGAAAGAAGTAGAACATCTCTAATACTTCCCACCAAAAAGACAGGAATTCCTCAATGCCACCTTCAGGATAATTCACGACACACCATCAAAATTATAATTAGGACTATTTAACTAGAAATTTGGCTATATAGCATAAGAGGAAAAGAAAAGCTACCAGTTATGGACTACCTACTCCAAGATAAGAACTATGCTATCTGCCAGGGGTTGACAAACTATTCCTGTAATGCAAATTGTTTTAGACATTACAAGCTGTATGTTCTCTTTAGCAACTACTCAACCTTGCCATGATAGCATGCAAGCAGGATTCATACAAAACACATAAATAAATGGACATTGCTGTATTCCAATAACATTTTTGTTGTAAAACTCCACCCAACGTTGGCTTGCATGTGACTTGCAAGCCATAGTTTTCTGACCCTTTCTATATGCTACATATATTATCTATAGTAATGAAAATGAACAACAGAGGAAGACATTGCTAAATTTACTCTACAGAGGAGGAAACTGGACTAGTGGGGAAAACAGAACTGATCACCAGTAATTCAGGCAAAGAAATTTGATACAGAGAGCTAATTAATAGTGTGTCAGAGTGCTAAGAAGTCAGATGCGGTATAGCGAGACAACTGTACAATAGGTGCAGAAGAAAGTCGATATTACCCAGAAGGAAGTGGTGGCATCAGTACAGCCCAGGAGCTAGGCAACATGGGCCATATTAGAAAAGATTCTGCAGAGACCTAGGATGCTGGGAAAGATACAATCCCTTTGATGAGCCAGCACACAAAGGGAAAGGCATACACTGGTACTCTCCAATTTCCCACAGATTTTAGAAGGACTGTAATTTGTCAATATAGCCTCCTGAGTGACTCTTGAGCACACAAAAAGTGACAGGCACATATCATAGTAGCATTTTCATAATTTGTCTATGCATGTCTCCTTTAACAGTTATATACTTCTACTGTGCAACAGTATAAATAGGGTCTGCCTCATCTTTTCTTCTCACATTGTACAAATATTCTATCTCTCAGACTCAAAAGCATAACGGAAAAATCTTCAGCTTTTCTCTATAGCACTCAGTATGAGATATCCTACTTCTATAAATAATTAAAATAGCAACATTTATATCCACAATATTGTGGTAGTTCTGTTAATTTGAACATGTTTTATTTCACAATGTTGACCAAAATAGATGTGCTTACCAAAAAATTTTATCTGATTTTCCTGAACTTATTCACACAGGCTAAAAATTCACATAGGCTACACACACATTAAGACCATTCCAATTTCACTTGAGTATGAAGTTGGTTGATTTTGATTCCTCATAAATCTTAGTTTCACAAGATTATTTTCAGGACAGACAGTGAAACAGTCTTCAATAGTTTGGCAAATTTAATAGTATCTACATGCATTACTCAAAGGATTTCTTATCTCATTGTTTGCTACAGTCCCTTCCAACATGTGCAGGCTGTGTGACAGTTGGTGAAATGATTAACTTTAAGTTTCCAGGGAACTGCAAAAGGCAAGATGGACAATAAACTGAAATACCCCCAAATTGTCACTTATTCCAAGTTTTTCTCCCCTACTGGGAAGTTTTTCCAGTTACATTTCAACATGGGAGTTTTTCATCACCCAAAGATTCAGAATTGGGATAAACAACATTATGACTCTACCAGGCAAATCAGCAAGAGTTCTTAAAGAGATGGCAAGGAAAGCTGTGGTGTCACACAAAGGAGGGGCTATTTCTCAGGAAGAAGAGGCACCAAGAATTCGTAGGGTGTACTTAGCATAGAAGTCTGTCACTTACAGTTAGGTGTCATTAAAAATGTAAGATCGGAATTCAGAGTTTGAATTTTGAGCAATTGCAGGTGGAGAGGCTGAGAGTTTCCTGCCATTGGAATTCAAGCTTGTATAATAATAGTAAAAAAAAAAGATCGTTGTTATACAGGCTGACATAGGAGTCAGAGAGGCAGTCCAGAGGAAAATGCCAACCTCACTTCCTGAGGGACGATGCTTGTTTGAGCGACACTCACCTTTGAGCTAAGTTCACCCCTTCCCAGGATGAGAAAGTTCAACAGAACCATGCTGTTTGTAATTTGCGAACAGCTGCATGTTTATCTCCCTTTAGTGTCTTGAATAATAACCAGAATTTAGTTCTTATCTCAGATACTGCCTATCTCTGTTCTGAGTGAAAACCTTGAAATTTTCCCTTGGTACTAAGTGAAAAGGAGAGAACTAGCTGTCACGGAAGGATGTTATTCAATGTTTTCCAACTGGCAAGTACCCCTGAGTTCATGTGCGCAGTGTGATGTGATCAAGGAAGATGCATGTGGTCAGTCAGGCAGCAGCTCTGGATCCATATGTTTGAATCCCATTTTTACTGATTATCTGCTGGCAAGGAGTGAATACAAGTTACTGGTTATCTCTGTGCCTCAGTTCTCTCATTCACAAATGAGGATGATAAAACTACCGTTATGGTTTGTGTCCACATGTCCCCTCAAATCCTCATGCAGTTATGGGTGGCTTTTAGGGTTTATGACTGATCCATGATCCAGTGCTGGGATTATGGATGTGAGAGCTATACCCGCCCTAGGGCAGATAGTTTTTATATGTAAGGGAGAGAAAGTGGCTCCTGGCTACCATTCCTCCAGCCATCTCTCCCTTCTTGCGCTTGTTGCTTTGCTGTGCTCTGCCGCCATGAACTGTTGCCCTCTGCCATGTGCCACTCTGCCTCAGAAGCAGCCAAGTATGGACTGAAATCTCCACAAACTGTACGCTAAATAAACCTTTACTTCCTTCATTATGGGTGTTGGGTATTTTGTCTCAGCAACAAGAAAAAAGTAACCAAGATAACTATCTTCCTTTATTAAAATACCTTAGTGTGTTTTTTGAATCACCTGAGATTCTTTTTAAAATGCAGGTTAGTTTTCTGGAAGTATGGCATGAACACCATAACTCTGCATATTTAACAAGTTCTAGGTAGTGCTGAAGGTGTTGGTCTCTTAATCACACCTAGAGTAGCAAGAGTTTCATAAAAGGGCCTCGTAAGTAGTAAAGGTTAAGGAAGTGTTACTGTTATCCCACAGCATTGCCTGGAGAATGGGGGCTTCATGTAGCTCATCGCTATGTGAATACCACATATTACATACATTATGTAGCAGATAATATTTTCAAGAGCAACTTTTTCTTCCTCTATTGGTCTGCCTTCCTTGCCCCTGGCTGAGCTGTTTTATTTCTTTTCTCTGAGCCTTCTTTTTCTCTACCACTTCATGAAGGGGTCTTTATTTTTCTCAATTATTATAGAACATATTTTCATCAAACATTTTGCAAAATGACCAGGTATCATCCTTTGACAGTTTCTCTACTGTGTTAATATCGGTCTCTTCAGATACCTTGCCACTTCTGATGTTTTGTTAGCCTGTAGCAAGTGACTTTCTTAATCTAATGACCTACATACAAGTGCTCAGTTAATGTGATTCATTTGAACTGGAAAAGCCCTTAATCATCCCTGTACTTTTCTTCCTAAAATGAGTCAACACAAGCTGTGACATGAAGTCCTCTCCCTCTCTACAATTCCTGTTATCTGTCTTTCATATATTTCTTTCTCTAATTCAATTTGAACAGAGGTCTACAACATGGGCACCAGAGGAAGATTCCTTCTAAATACTCCAGTTGTTGCCACTGTCAGAATAATTAAAACTACATGAAAAATCATTGAGGGTTAAAAATATTATACAATTAAACCTTCATTCGTGAACATAATATGTTGCAAAATCATTTTTATAATCCAAAGCACTTGTATACCAAAGCAAATTTCCCTATAAGAAATTATGGAGACTCAGATGATTTGTTCCACAACCCAAAAATATTCATGCCAAAATGAGTACAATACTATATAATACAATGCAAAATAAAAAAGAAAAATAAACAAATTAACCTGCACTTACCTTTCAAATTCTTTGTGGCTGGTGTGAGGGAGACAGCAGAGAGGAGGGCTATTGTGGAGTTCAGATTTCACTATCAGTAACAGAATCACTGCTATATATTGGCTCGATGGAATCTTTTGCTTTTTCTGTGTTTAATCTTTTGCTTCTCATGCAACTTTTACAAGGAACTTATCAGTGATGTTTGATTTTGCCCCTTTTTTGAGGATTTTGTGGACACGTGACATAGCACTGTCATTACAGATGCATCACTTAAACTACTGCAGTCTTACTCCAGTGGTGTTTTTCTACAAAACTTTCCAGTTACCCATGTTTTGCACGTTTTCAGAGTCTCATTGGAAGTGAGGGACCCTGCTGCCTTTCCTTCTCCTCCTCTGCACCTCGTGCTGTTGGGAGACGACGGCCCAAAGCTGCGGGGGAGGGGGAGATCAGGCGATCCTCGGCGTCATGCACTGTTTGCCTCTCGTTTATCAAACTGAAGTTTATTAGCAGTGGTTGCTCTGGAGAAATACTCTTAGAACAAATTACAATTCAAGTAGTGTACGTTATTTTTCAACTACTCTTGGTAGAGCTCGTGAACAAGTTCTTCTGATAATCCTTTCTGAGCATTTCTGTCTGTTAAACTTTGTGTCTTCTTGTATGTGTTTCTGCTGCCTTATTAATGGTACTGGTGAGATGGTTTTACTAATGGTTCTTTTGATTTGAGTGGAATTTTTCTGCTACTTTCAGTGCTAGAGATTTAAACCATTTTGGAAAGAAACATAAAGGTGTTGCCTTCCGAGTCATAAAGATTACTCTTGGAACCCTTCTCTACCTCTTCTTTAGCAAGATGCCTAAACTTTCTGTCCCTGAGATTCCTCAGTGAGTACATAAGAGTAAATAATAATGTCTGTATACATGTTCAGAGTCTGATACACAGAAGTGATCAATGAATCTGAACCATTCTTTAGAAGTCCATTTCTTCATATTTAGTAAAGCCAATTTGAAGCTCCAGACCATAAAGATCTTAGATGAACACCATCCAATAAAATTTCCTTTACACTACCAAGTTTCTTTTTCACAGAGATTCATTCCAAAACATATAATTTATTAACCATAAGGACTGCTTGAGCAGCAAGCAAGTTGAGAGGTTAGCATAACACAGGCACCATGAGTTGAATATAAAGGAGCAGAAAAATGTCCTAATTTTATGGTAATTAGAGATAGTTATAATATTGTTTTATTCCTGAGTTATTTGATTCTATTTTATATGTTAAAGAAAATAAAAAATAAAATGACAACACAGACAGAAGCAAAGCAACACAAAACAATAAAAATAATACAGAGTGTCAAGACAAAGTGATAGGAATTAACACCGGTTGTTATATTACGTATTGTTATCCTCAGTGAAGTTGCTCAGATTACCAGATAGAAGAATGCAAGATTGATCAAACCATTAGTGAGAATAAAAAATAGTTTCAAAAAATTAAGGATGATACAGAAATTCACTTAATGAGATGGTAGGAATTCACCAATGGTAGTTATATTGCATATTGTTGTTTTCAAATTAGTTATTCAGATTACCAGAAATAAACATGCAAAATTGGCCAAAAAAATTTAAGTATTAACTGTTCCTTTCAATAAACCAATAGACATGAGCAGTACAATTATCCCAGATCTCTCTCTCTCTCCATATATATATATATATATATATATATATATATAGACACACACATATATATGTTCCCTTCCTTCTTTCTATTTTTTACAAAGGATCAAGATTATGAAGACTCTTTGTCACGGGTTTTGGTCAATCAAAAGACCGATAGGAGGAAAACACAAAGGAAGAATAGCATCAGGGAGACAGGGAAGGAAAAAAGGAAAAGAGAAATTTCAGGCACAAGTCGCAAGGAACTGATAAATAAGTCAAATGATTACCTCTAAAGAGAGGACAAATGAGCACAACCTGACTTTCACGTAACCTTTAATCTATTTAGAGAAGGAGAAATCAGGAAATGAAGTACTTCCCAGCAGCAGTTCAAGTCAAGAACTGAAACTACTTGACTTGACTTTTAAGCTATGAGACTTGTTTGTATATGATAGAAACCACCATTTCACACTCCTGTAATCTACTACAATGTTGACAAAACAAGTTTCTTGCAGTACCAGACACACGACTCACCACCAACCACACTGCATCTGAGACATCTTTATTGTATTAGAGGGTAGCCCATTTCTCATCATATCATTCAGTCTCCACCATAAGTAGAACAAGGATATTTGAAAGACAAATGGGCATAGTGACCTGTGGGTCTTAAACTGTTTGATGACTCCACGTTGATTCCAACAGTAAAAACTATGAACTCTATCAATACCATCCAATGCTTACATTAATTAGAGTATTGAAAATATCAGTGATCTAAAAAATTTTAGGGTAGATGAAAAAGAAAAGAATTCTAAAGCAAGGACACGCTTTTCACTTGAAACACTAAAAAGCTAAATATTGGTGGTATAATTTAATCCAAGACTAAAATTATTGAACATGTCTGTAGACAAGGTTTTTGACTCTAAAACATTTGTCTCAAGAAAAAATTTTGAAAAGGTTAGATGCCACGTACTGTTCTGCAGTATTTGTATTATTAAATTTGTGGCAAAGTCATTTTATGTATAAGAAGAAGTAATGCAAGTGTTGGGGCATCAGTTGTTATAGAGGCCTAGTATTTACCATTGTGTCAGCTAGGTATTACTACAACAAATTACATAAACTACATAACTAAGTAACACACACAAATAAAAGTATTTATTTACATATGTGTCTCCGGATGGGTAGGAAGTTTGCTAGTCCAGGCTAGGCTCAGCTGGTGCTTCTGTTTCAAAATTTAACTTGGTTAGTTGTTGAAGTTTTTACTATTATGTACATTAGGTTTTACATTGAGTGCATTTATTCTTCGGCTTATGTTGACAGTGTATCAGTTAATAAGAAATAACCCTTCTTATGGTAACGGCAGATAACACAAGAGGACGAGCAGAAATACCCACGGCCTCTCTTGGAATTGGCACATGCTCATGGCTACCTTAGCCTATTTGCCATAGGAATAAAACAGTAGAACAGCAGAGTAACATAGCTAACAGAGTGGATATAGGAAGGGCCGTTTATGCAACTCGTCACCAGAACTGTCCTCATAGCAAACAATATCATGGTTGCCAACAGGAAAGGCAAAAAGGGATAATTACATATCTACAAATAAACTTGAATAGGTAACATAATGGAAATTGTCAGACTCGGGGAAAGCATAGTTCAAGAACTATAATAGAACATATTAATGAAAAGAGAGGTAAGGCAAAGTCTCAGCATGAATAACTAAAGAATGAGCCAGGTAACATCTGTTAGAAGCCTCACTGTTTCAAAGGCAGGAACAATAAAATGTAATTTAGAAAAGGGTCTATTTTGTCAGTAAACTTTTTAAATCTAGATTTTGCCCTATAATTCCTTTCTCTTTCTCTGTCAAACCAGAAGGGAAAATAATGAAATATTGAGTTTATGCTTCATGTAACTGTATCTACAACATATATATGTATGTATAAACACATGAGTGTGTCAAAGATGAAAGGATGCACGATGAGATCATTATCTACCACTGAATGTTATGTGATGTTATCACTGCAGTTGGGAGATGCTGAGTTGGGGATTGGACGGTCTGTGACACACGAAGCCGGGTGGGAACTTCGCCTCTCAATTTTCCCTTTTCCTTTTGGGATCTTGAGCTGAAAGCCAATCTCAGCTCACATTAAGCCAGATGAAGGGGACCTTAAAATCGCGATGGTGACACTGTGAGAGTTTTCAATGAAGTTGAAATCCGTCTGAGTCTCCGTTTCTTGTGGTAACTTCCCATACAGTTACGGTCTCGAAAACTGCTAATCCTCTCTGCCATCCATATTTGGTGCTTTTCACTGTCTCTAGATTCAACTCTAAGCAAACAAATATGAATTAAGATTAGAAAATAAGGACCTCTCATGCAAAGAGAATTTCAGGATTTGGCAGTATTTCCAGTATCTGTGGTACAACCAGGCCAAAGTAATAGACTGGATGCTTCCTCTTAGAGATATCTTTGTCGGTGACTGAATGAGCATGGTGGCCCTAGACTGCTATCAGTAAATATTCCGCTGAAGCCTTAATTGATCTCCCAGAGCAAATGAAGTGAGTCAGACACCCTCACACTACTCCCAGCCAAAGTCAATCCATAGACTGAATGAAAGAGAGGCCAGATCTCCTTGAGAACAGACTGTGATTTATTGCCAAAAATTTATGTGTAAACATTCCTCCAACTTTAACCAAAGGGATCTAAGATCACTTACTGAGGCAGTCATGTGCTAGACAAGACAAAGGAAATAGCTAAATTGCCAAATGTTGTTGTCAGTGAATCTGAACAATAGTAAACCTTTGGGACCTTGAACGCTGTTATGGCCCACTCTCCCACCAGAGTGTGGAGCTCTGGAGCCAAAACAATGAATGGAGTTCCAGATCATATTTACCCCATGCTGGGGGCAGTGGATGCCTGAAGCTGTCATCTAGCAAGGTAACAATTCAAAATATACCTCCCAGAATTCATGTGGCCCCAATAGAGACAAGGGATATGACAGCAGGACATCAGTGGGACATCCAATGGCTACGAAATCAGGCATACTAATCAAGAGCACTGTCAAACACAAATCATACATTTGGATAGAAAAGAGTCTGTTAGAATTAATATCAACTACACGATATGACTTCATGTCTTGTCTCTATGCTATGCTTCTCCCTCTTCATTTGCTTACATGTATAACTTTATGATGAATTGATAGGGAAGAAAAGCAATCCAGCTCTGATTTGTGGATACTTCAGCTCAATATGTTGTTGCAAGCCAAACAATGCTGTGAATCCAGCAGTGTCCCAAAGACAGGTGTCCCTCAAAAAGCAGTGATGAGGTGAAATTCTCCCAATAGTAGAGATTCGAGGAACACATCTGATTATCACCTTGATATGGGGCTGGAAATGCCCTGCAGTAAAAATATGAATAGGCTTCAAGATAGTCAAATAACATCCTGGTTTGTTATTCACAGTCCAGAAAGGACAAAATTCGAGAGCCAGAAGAAAAGAACTCTAATGAAAAAGTAGCATAGTATACTTACAGCAATGAATACAATCTGTATAGATTTCCACATTCCACATGAAGACATCCCAGGGAGCAGAAGTTTCATGAAAGCTATTGAATACCCAGGTAGACAAGGTGATTCAATGATTATCTGTCCTAAGTTATTCTTGTACATATCTGAAGGTCCTATGAACCAAAAAGCCATGGTGCCAAGGAGAGAGGTTAAGCCTGGGTTCAACAGCATAAAGTTTTCCTTCATCAAAATTGTTCCATCTCCTGTTCTTTAGGAATATCTTGTCTGTCATATTGACATGCCTTGATTATACCAACCAGACACAGTAGAAAGTCAATTATGTCAGACCTTCTACCCTGTGAGAAATAATGATACAATATTGTGATTGGCATGAGATCTTTGGGGGGGGGTTGTTTTTTCTACCTACTACGAGCACCATCAGCGCCAGTGTCATTATTAAAGGAGGACTCACAAAGTGTGGTTTGTCATCGTAAGTTTCTTTATAGCGTGCCCTCGGAGCAAGAGGCCCGCCTGACATTGAAAGAGGAGTAACAGTGTTGAACACCAGCATGGGTCTGCTCGTCCTAAAGTAAACCTCATCACCACAAACCACTAGCTAACTAAAGGTGCAGCTAAAACACCAACTTAGATATGATACCCCATGGGCTAGGATTGTTTCTTCAAGATGAAGTCAGGCAGGTAACCAGGGGCTTTGGAATCTTTGCAAAGCCCTTTCTCAGTGAAGTTGAGAGACGTTAAAGAGTTTGGGAGCAAATAACATTGCCTGGTTCATGTTGTACAGAACCTCTCTGTCTGAAATGGGGCAAGTGCACAGCCAGAACAAGCAGGTGGGTGACCTGGGCAATGGCCTTGGGAACAGATGAAGAGAATCTGGAGCAGCTTGAGACCAGTGCAGGTGGTGACAAGAGGTTGAATTGTAAAACCCTGAAATTTCTCCATTAGTTACTTTTATTCATTGGACATTTTATCACATAGATGGATCATATGCATCCTTTTTTGCAACTTTCCAAAGAATTTGTTTCATCACAATAAGAAATGGAAGCTGAATGAAGAAAACAGTTTTGATATTTACTTTTACTTGGCCAACAGATTCGAATCTTCAGATTCAGAATCTCTAGAGCAGGAGACATGTAGGCTTTCAGATCATGCTGCAGTTTCTCTGTGGATGTCTCTTTAACAACACAAGCCTTCTTATATATGATTTGGGTCAAAAATCTGGAGCCTGATATTTGTATAGCTTCTTTCAGACTGTGGTAAACTCTTATTTGCAAGTTCTTGTGATTGCTTTAGCTTGAATTATGTATTCCCAACATTCATCTTTTGAGGCCCAATGTGCCTGGGTTTGGATATAGGGTCTTTCATGAGCTAATTAAGGTTAAAAGAGATTATAAGGGTGAAACCTTAATCCAATAACATTAGCATCCTTATAAGAAGAGTATAAAGCCAGGTCTGGAGGCACACACTTGTAATTCTAGCACTCGGAGAGGCTGACACAGGAGTATCACAGTTTCAAGTCTGGCCTGAGCAACTTCTGTTATCACTGATAATTCAGTGCAAATAATATCCCCAAAGAAGACTTTTCTCTCTCATGATAACTTCAGCATCCCAGTTCACACTGTCCCATTGCCACGTTACATTTTCTTCATAATAGTTATTTTAATGTAGCGTTGCCTTACATATTTCTCTTCGTTTTTACTTTTGTATCTCTCACTACAATATAAAATCTCTGTGACCTTGTTTTTTGCTCTCTGCGGTATCTCTAACACCTAGAAAACATCTTAGAGACTCAGTAAATATTGTATGAGAGAAGTGCTTTCGGAACTGACTGCAAGAAATCTTAGAACCAAACTGATGGCCCACAAAAGCACCTACAGTTTGCAAATTAATTTCAATTCATCCAACATTTCTGCCCTTATTTTCTTTTAGCTTTATCTTATTTCGTATCATGTTATACACATGCTTGAAAGTTGTAAAACAGTAAATATACAATAAAACTGCAGTTTGAAGCTCCCAAATTTCCCTCCAAGTTTATAATGCTCCTGGAGTGCAACATTAAATGAATATGCTTACACATAGGACTACTATATATAGTATTTTTACAAATGGATTATTTTTACTAGTTCAGTTTTTAAAAATTACAGCTGCATGCTGTTGTTCTCTGCCACATAATTCTTCCTGTGATCCACTGCCTGCATTTGCCTGCCCTGTTCTGTAGCCTACAGAGCTGGCCTTCAAGGTGGCCTGGCTCAGGTCTCCTGGCATCTCGCTCCCAGTTGACTGCAGCCAGTGGAAGGCACTGAAAGAACTGATGAAGGACGAATACTGAGCACTCTGGAACCACACCTATATTTCTTTTCTGTCTCACAATTGATCTGGAAACAAATATGTTTTGCTATGACCTTAGACATTGTCGGACCACTGCTTTCCTCTACTCCAGGAGCCTTCATACTTTAGGAGCATATTCCCCCACGACTTCTCACTGTTGCTCATGCCAAGGTGTTTACTTTTAAACTCTACTAGCAGAGTTAGCTAGTTCTCTCCCATACTTTGCTTCAGCTAAACCCCTAGAGTATACTATATCTTTCCAACCAGGGCGGGTCTTGACAGTTTAGGTGGAAGAGGGAAATGTAAATCTATTCTTAACTACATAATCATTCAGTTGATATATATTGAGCATATAGGATAGGTAACCCACTGTACTCGTAGCTGTGATCATTACAATATGCATAAGACACAGTCCTTCTCCTCAAACAAAGGTGAAATAGCATGAAGAGTCTGTGTGCCCAGGTGTTAACAGGAGCAATATTTTTGTTTATTTTGGCTAAGAGAACAAAATACATATATAAGTCCGATTTCCTAACTGAGAATCGATGTGTTAGACCACCACTGTAGAACCTTCTGAGAGCTGATCCCCCTAAAATCAGGCAATACCTCCCCATCAATCATCTCTCTATTCAATAAAGATAGAAGAGGAAGATGTCAAAAGAAAGCATTGGGCCTTACTCTCATGTCTTTATAAATTTGGGATACTCAGAAACTAGTACCTGACTTATGTCTGAAAACATAAATCTAAATGTAAAATTTGGTGGGTCTTTCTCATAGAACATTTTTAAAGTACAGTATCACAATTTCACTAACCATGACACAAAGATATATTTCCCTGGGGCCAAATGTGGGTCCTAACAGATATGACCCTGAGTTGTTTTGAAAATAAAACCATGAAAAAACTTAAATAGGAAAAGGGATTTCAGGAATCCAAGGA
Organism: Dinomys branickii; assembly: GCA_004027595.1. Lineage (NCBI taxonomy): Eukaryota > Metazoa > Chordata > Mammalia > Rodentia > Dinomyidae > Dinomys > Dinomys branickii. Next base: position 118,575 of record PVLD010000080.1, read on the forward strand.
TTTAGTGGGAGGAACAAGGAGCTAGTGGGTTTGAAACTGAGGTCTGTAGGAACCAAGTAATTTCCAAGCAACCACTGAGGAAAGGACTCACACTGGGATAGCTGCTTCCAAGCTAGGCAGCAGATGTACACAGTCAATCTATACTTTTATAAGATTTCTCTCTATTCCCTCATCCCACTTGCAGTGGACTAAATGTTCATTTCTCTCCAAACTTCATGTTTAAAGTTTAACCCTGAAGATCATATTAGTGTGACCTTTGGGACAGGTCTGCTCTCATGATTAGAACTAGTGCCCTAGGAACCTTTCTCCACTGTTGGAGGGAATGTAGACTGGTGCAACCACTGGGGAAACCAGTGTGGAGAATCCTCAAAAATCTAGGATTAGAGATCCCATTTGACAAAGCTTTTCCCCTTCTTGTTATCTTCCCCAAAGAATTAAAAGCATCCTACCATAGTGATTTATACACACCCATGTTTACTGCAGCACAGTTTATAACAGCTAAATCTTGGAAACAGCCCAAATGCTCATGAAACAATGAATGGATAAAGAAGGTGAGCTTTTTTTTAAATACAGTGGAGCACTACTCTGCCATAAAGAAGGATATGTTTGAGACATGTCTAGGTAGATGGTTGCACCTTGAGACCACCCTCTTAAGTGAAAGAAAGCAGACACACACATGTAAATATTGCATTGTTTCTCTGGTGTGAGAAACTGAAAAGGTAAATAAGGACCAAGATATATAATAGATACGGTGAAATAGGAACAAAATATCCAAATGGAAAGGGAAAGTAGGGAGGGGGAGGGGGAAAGGAAGGAAGAGAAAAGAAAAAACAAGAAAAGAAGGATGAAATAGAAATGAAGATTTGTAAATAAGGAGGGGGAAGGGAATGAGAAAAAAAGAAGAATCAAGGTATATCATGTCCAGATACAAATTCCCCATGACAAACGTGGTTATTATGCATATCCAAAATGTACCAATCAGTTTAATTAATTACAAAATGAATCAGCGCCCTCCCAGAGCCCTCCACGCAAGAGCTAGTCCCATTTACCATGTGATAATGTAGCAAGAAGGTACCACTTATAGGCCAGAGAGTTGATCCCCACAAGATAGTAAATCTGCCTTGACCTTGACCTTCCCAGACACCAGCACTGTTGGAACTAGGTTTCTCTCATTTATAATCCATCAAGTTCATGATATTTTATTATAGAAGCCAAGACCGAGACAACCTTCCACCACCCCCAGAAGATCCCTGAGACTACAGAGTGTGCAAAGGGAGGTTTGAATTGGTTGGGAGATTGAAGATTTCATCTTTGATAGGACTGTACTTTTCCATATTAACAGGAAATGAAATAATTAGCACCTTATTGAAAATGTCAAGGAAGAGATTGGGAAAAATCCAAAACATCACAAAGCTGAAAGATTTGGCAGAGCACGAAGGCAACACAGTAATATGAAAGAATGAAGTTGCTTTTCCATTGGCCTCTATTTAGTTCAGTTTATTAAATAAATTCATCAATACTAAAGCTGAAGAAAAAGTGATGTGATAAGAGAAAGATCTCAAATTTCCCTTTTTTCTTGAATAGAGGTAAATATTTTCAGATGAAAATATGCTCCTGTTAATTAAATTAAGGTTTCTACTTACCTATTGGCCAAAATCATATGCAAGTAAAAATTTTATTTAGATTGGCTGAGAGAAATGCTCTAAATGTTACCCAAGTAATTCAAATATTCTAGTTGAACTTGGAACAGACCTAGTAGACTTAAGAAATTATTGCTAACTCTACTTTTTGATTTTCTTATATGTCACCCTCTCACCTCTCATATGGTTTTAATTTTTGTAGATTCAGTATCCAGGAAACTCAAGCAATCTACATATGGCTTAGATATTGTACTACTGCTTATAATACAGTGGCAATAAATATAGTAGTAGCACAAGAGTGATATTAACAATTTTTAAAGTGCTAGGTACTTCATAACACTGCTACACACTTTGTAGGTGGTAGCTCCAAAAATCTCAAGAATCCTAAGAGGTCCTAGAGAATATGTTTCAGTTCCCGGACAAGTATATATGTCCTTAAAAATGAAACCCAAGAAAAAGAAAAGTGAACAATTATAAGCTTCCAATTTTTAGTTTATAGCCAAAGCAGACTTTACTGAGTGTGTTTCCTCGATTTTCCTTTCCCAGAACCTAGTACACAAAGTAACCAAAATGGAGTTGCCATTCAATATGTGTCTGTTAATTGTGTTAATAATGAACAAATGTTGAATGAATCTCCAGAAGACTAATTTTTTTATCCTTGGTAGTGGAGGTTAAACAATATAAAGTAGAATTCAAATTCCCCAAAGTATACATATCTGAAGTGAATATAAATTCATACCTAATATTTCACCCCATTCCTTTTTGGTAGTTTATCCACTGTTCAGAGAGATAAACATTCAGCTCAGCAATTAAGTATATTAAAATCTTGACAATGATGATATCCTAATTGAGGTTAATTTCATATCTATTAAAATCTGATTGAATTTTTAACCCTGTGGTAGACATATTAATATCCAACCATATTTTTTTCTACCAAAAAAAATCATGCAAACTAAGAATGATGAATGCAAACTGCAAAGCTGAACCAACAGTGTCTAGTAACAGTTATGAGGCACCTGTAATAGAAGGCGTCCTTTTACATAATTCCTGAAGTGCAGCACGAGCATTGGGCTGCCTGTCCCTTACACAGGTGAAGCAAAAACACTCATCTGATTTAAAATTCAGCTCCAATGGCCACCTCCTCTATGGCACACCAACATTATCACTGCGTTCTCTGTGATCCTAATGGACTCAGCTTGTGTCTGTAAACAAATCAAGGAGCTGCTTTATAAAAATATATCCATGAAGACCAGGGGGGCCTGGGATGTTGAGTCAAAATTAATCATTTGTGAAATAGTGTCCTGACTTATTTTATCTTTAGGGCAGAACAATGCCTATGACATACAGATTTGCATGAGAAATAAGTAGAAAGAGGAAGCAAAATAAATGGCCAGGGGTTGGCACTCTTTCTGAGAAAGCTGCCATTTGCACGCTGTTCCATGTATCTGCATAAATGAACCCAAATACTACAAGGGGAGCGCTGGTATTTGGGGTGTGTGTGACTGCTAGTGAGTCTTACACTCAGTGCTTGTTTTACAGAATACAGCACTCTTGTGAAGAAGGAAGCAGAGTTTTAGCTGCAGCTTCTGTTACTTGGTTCAGCAGAATAGTAAAGACCAGTCCATCTGCAGGCTGGCCACCTCTCCATCTAAGCAAATGCTCATTTTCCTGACCCAAGCACCGCTACATCCTATACGGATTTTACCTTCCCTCAGTATTTAACAGTGGTGCAAATAAAATGAAAAGCTTTATATGTACGCATGTACATATTTATTTAATTGGCTAAAGTACCTAAAAGTGGGCAAAAAATACTGGCAAAGGTAGTATTGGGAAATAGAAGATAGTCTAAGTAAAGAATAATGCTCCAATCTCAAAACATAACCTAAACATTGCAGTGGGTAGAAGCAGAGCGGAAAGTAAGGAAATAACTTTGTGTATTTCACTAGAATCTTTCTAATGGGAGTAATAAAACCAGGCACCCAGCTGAATGGTAGAAATAGCAGTGGTTTTGTGGGAAACCTTTTAAAATAATTTTACGTTTATGGCAGACTACTATTTTATAATAAAGTGCCATCACTATTTGCAAAGAGAGAAACTGGGGGGAAAAACACATGTCATCAACTGACAGTAGACTCAAATAAGAGCATTTCAATTATTCCAAATTTCAATAGTTTATTACACAATTTAGTCCTATGTAAAAATCTATGATTGGTAAGAAAGACAACAGAATTGGGATGCAAGTATTTGCGCTAAAGCACTGACACTTTTGACATTGACTTTCTAATCTCTTAAGGGAGGAGTTTCTCCCTCCTCTATTTGGGAATAACATATTACAGAGTTTGGGAAATAATTTGCAGCAATCTCTGAAAAGCACTTCACCATAGTGCTAGGTAGTTTATAAGCCTCAACAAATTGTGGTAAAGATTACTGCGGCTATCTTAATTTGTCCTGGAAAACAATCCCATGTTTTAGTCACATCTGATTCAACAAAATGGTCTGGAGAAACAGCACCTAAGGGACTGCCCATTAGATAGGTTCTGAGTTCAATTGTTCTCCAGGCTCCAGTGTTGATGCCCTTAGCTCACCTCAGTGGAATCGTTTTATCTATTACACTGATCCTAATAAATAATAAAGGATGGCTGATGCAAAAGGAATCCATATTCATGCATTAGCTGGGTACGTAGGTTTAATAATATTGACATTACAGTAACATGCCTAATAGAACATTGTCATAGTATCGGCTGTTAAGTATTCCTTACATTGCAGTTCAGATCCTGCCTAATAATAACTTGTTCAAGGCAATGCAGCCGCACATGTTAATTCTTTCAAAGAGGTGAACATCACGTGCTTGAATGGCACATGCCCTCATTCGTGATAACTTGCATTGTGATTACACTAAAAAATCTCAGCTCCATCTGAATGGGAAGGTTGCATATTTGTAGCCTTATTAGAATTGGGGGAAACTGAACTGTGAGGGGAGTGAAATCACTGAGATCTGTAATAGGAAACATTTTACTGAATGTAGTGTAACTGGTCCAGGCCACCTCTGCCTCTCATTCCTTCCTATTTCATCCTCTGGCTCTAAAACATACAGCAAGGACTGAGGATAAAATGCAGCTGTGGCCCTGTTCTTCAGCTGCGCATGTTATGTTTAACCTGCTCATTCCACCTCATGGAGCTCAATGTAAAATCAAGAAGCTCACCCAGTTGGGTCTTTGTCTCTCTTATTCATAGGAACGCCCTAAGTTTTGTTCACATAATCAATAAGCATTTTTTTGAGTACTTCACTTGGTTACTTACCTGGCACTGGGTTATGTACTGCTGATCCAAGAAGAAGGAGAGATTTCCTACCAACCAACACCTTAACCAAGGACAGAAATGAACACATTAGAGATCAAGGAGAAAGAGCATAACAAGCTGCAGCAAAATCTACCCAAACGTCTAACTCTAAAAATGCATCTGCTTGTGTTATTTGTGTATTTATTTATTATGATTTTAAAACTTGACCAGTCAAGTTGTTTGCCTTCTGAATAATCTTACTGTGACCAAGTACAATGAGATACAAAACTACATAAGGGCTCTTTAAAGGCCTCATGACAAAATGTCTCCATGTGACTCACCCTAGAAGTCTTGCTGACCTCCACAAGATGTTTCTTTACCTGCCTTGGCTTTCCTCATTTTGAAAACTTTCTTGTACTACTTGTCATTTTGCCACTTTTATACAAATTATCCCTGGGATAAAATTAATAATATGGATTGATTGACCCATTAAACAGATTGATCCATTTACACTTTAACTAGGGTGCTCCATTTTATTAAAATTCATTCACAGCAAGGTAACAAATGGTTCATTCTGTTTTATTTGTGTATACAAAGGGGGATGTCTTCATTGCTCTCCAGGTAGTTGAATAATAAGAATTAGAAAAACAGATTCGATTATGTTTCTCACTTTTTCTTCTCTCAGACAGCTATTGTTCTAGTTTTTCAATTTCATTTCTTTCAAAAAAGAAAAATAACAGACATAAATATTGACCTGAAGTCATGTGGATATTCAAGGGACCTAAGACAGCCAAAAATCTTGAAGTTAATAGAAAGAAATGGAAGACTCAAATTTGCTACAAAATCACATGAGTCAGGCTCATGAAAATTGTTGGACCTCACACCTTCCTCTCTCTATATACATATAAAACAAAAACTAACTCAGACTAGATTAAAATCTTAAAGGTAAAATATGAATTATAAAATTCCTTGCAGGGATTATTGAGGTAAATCTTCCTGAGGAAAGATGTATTATGACACCAAAAGCAAAATCAATAGCAAAAATATGTTTAAACTGAATATCTTAAACATTTTAAACTTTTATTTCCTAAAGGACACTATCACAACAGTAAAGTGACAATCCACAGAAGAAAAGAAAATTTTTGCTGATCATAATTAGTAGAGGGCCTTATTTATCTAAAATATAAAAGGGATTAGTGCAACAATAATAAAATGCTAAATAACTCAAAGTTTTAAACTTTTAAAACATTTAATGCAATGTTTTCAGGTAATCTGAATAGATCTTTCTGCAAAGTAGACAAACAGCCAATAAATACATGAAATGACATAACATCATTAGCCACAAAGAAATGCAAGTCAAAACTATAATGAGATTCCACTTCAGACTCAATGAGATGGCTATACTCAAAAAGAAAGGTGATAAGAGACGTTGTTGAGGATGTGGAGATTTCAAACTCTCCTGCACTTCTGGCACAATTGCAAACATTAGAAAACAAAGCAGCAGTTCATCAAAATGTGAAACATAGAGATACCGTATGTTCTAACAAACTCCTAAGCATATACTCAAAGAAATGGAAACATCTATGCACATGAAAACCTGTAGGTAAACGTTCAGAGCAGCCTTACACACATTGCCAAAAATTGGAAACAATCCAAACCTGCGGTAACTGAAGCATGAGTGCTTCCATTCAGTGTGTTTTCAGTGTTCAGTAATGCCACCGCATTGTGGTTTGTCACTGATGAATAATATTCCAGTGTTGGAGATCTAGAGGAAGTAGCCAGCTAAGTAAGACTGTTATGAGAAAGAAAACTGGTAGCCAAGTGAAGAGTGGATTTTGCAAATGAAGGCGTGAGCGCGTCCATGAAATGATACTGAAAAGTTCAATAAAAGAAGAGTTGAAAACTGACCCCTGGACAAGTTGCCCTCACCAAAGTTCATTGACAAAAACAGTTAAACAAGGCTCCTGAGGAAAGAGGGGTAAAACTGAAACAACAAACATGGCCCAAGGAGGATTTTTATCATAAACAGACCAAGGGAAATGCTATACAAGTTAGAGAAATATGTGATCCAGTCTGGTAACTTCTTAAAGACAGGCAATACCCTTGTGTTCAAAAATTAATGGAATGAGTTAGTGAAGATAGCACAGGCATGGACACCGTGGCAGAGAGGCAGGTAACTGGATAAATCGGGCGGAAGGAGGAGGCAGAACCTCCCTCCTGGCTTTTTGTCTGTTCTTATCAATGCAATCTGCTTCTGAGATGGGAGTGAGGGAAAGAAGGACGAGCAAGATCTGTAGATGTGAAGTGATCACTTAGACAGTAAGAGAGAATGAAATAGGAAGATGACTCGCAAAAAACGACAAGACCGCCAGGTGCTGTCCCGGGCCCCTTTCCAGTGCATGGCCCTAAACTGAGCTTGTGGCCAGATGTTATAGTTATGAGACTGTTGTTCTCACAGCCACCCCTTGAACGTAAGCACAGAGATTATTATATCGAAGCAATGGGCAGAGCTGTAACACCACAAAGTTGAGGTCTGAACCAGGGAGATAGTAAAGCAGGAAAGGCAGGAAAGCAGAGGTTTACGCAAGGAGTACAACAGTGATGGACAGGGATGGACCGTGTAACCTGAAGTTAGCTTGGAGGGACACTGATAAAGCAACGGAGCCCGTGCTTTAGGGGTGCTGGTTTTGTACGAACTACTAAGAAATGAAGGGAATGTGAGATGGAATTATAGCTGGGAATAGCCAGAGAGTGCAATGATTTAAACGGAAAAGCTGGAAGTCCTATAATTACTGGTAATGGTGGGGACCAAACCTTGGAAGTGGGTGGTTATTAGGGAGCGGGATCCTGAATTGGCAAAAAACCAGTAACAGGAATTAGGATTCTTAAATGATTCATTCGTGGAAATAGGAAAACGCCAAGATGTGACAAGTAATGATATGGAAATGGTTGCTGGAAGGAAAAACAACTATCTTTACAGAAAACTGAAGAGGAGGGCATCAATTACAGCAAGAAGATAAGGGAATTGTTCAGATGGGCTGAGGCTGTCAGATTTTTTTTTAAAAGCCTATGAAAGAACACATGTCTGTCACGGGAAAATGTTTGTGTGCCTGGGAGAGGTAGGAGATAAGAATACAAAACCATAAACAGATCACTTAGTGAAGAACTTTGTGTGGAGCATTGTGTCACAGCCCTATAATCCCAGCACTCTGGGAGGCTGAGGCAGGAGTATTGCAAATTTCAGCCCAGCCTAGGAATTTAATGATTTAGTAAGACCCTGCCTCTAAATACATAAATAAATGCATGGCTGTGCAGCTCAGTGTGAAGGCCTGGGTTCAAGGATGGAAGAACAGGAGGGAGGGAAGAAGAAGCCAGGAGCAGGGAGGAGGGCACAAGAATGGAAGAGAAACTGGAGGACAAGGGACGGGTAGGGGATGCCTGATTAGGTTGTGCTGTGAGAAGCTGTTTTTCAGCATTATTTCCATGTCCTCGAGTATAGCCAAGAGGAGTTTCCCCCCACTACTGTGCATAAGGACCGAGTATCTGTTTGCCAGTGGACCACTGGATGGGATGAAGACAGCTCATTCTTTACTGCACTTCGATCTCTGGCCTGTCTGATGGTTCTGTCAACAAGGGGGTGACACTATGCCAAGTATCGTTGTGATTTTTATGACCTGGACATCTGTCTAGTATGTACTAGACGAGGACCACAAGTTCTGTCACGGAGGCCATGGAAAAACTGCCAGATGGTAATGAATTTTAGCCACTGCTGACTTCAGCTGGATACAAATAAATGACCTAAGGGGCCAGATTCTGTATCTCCCATCTAATCGTTCCAAACTCACCACTCCTTCCAAGACAGGATTACAAATGCAGCAATCGTAGAGCACAAAACTTAAGGCCGTGGGGTGGCACTAAAGCAAGCAATGTGAAAACCACAGAAAGAACATCTTTAGGCGGATATTGAACTCAAAATATGGGCATTTGTTTCCTTTTGTTTTTGTTTTGTTTGTAAGCCTTTATATATTTTGTTCTCACATTTGAAAAGGCCAGAAATAGTAATAATGAAAACTTGCCACAATTGTTTTCCTGTTTTGTTAACCCCCAAACAGAAAAGGTTATTACAATTATTGCTTCACAACGTTCACAAAGAAATGTATTGAAAAAATGACACATTTTAAAAACCAAGATTATAGCCAAAGGATAGGGTATTTTGTTCTGACAAATTTAATTCTCCAACAAGCAAAATGTTTTTGTTTGTTTTCTTTTTGTTTCAAGTGTTACTAATTTTTCCAAATGTATTACATACTCTAATAATGTAGCAAATGGGAATGATTATCAATTTTTTTAACCAGGCTTCATGTTTATAGCAATGAATCTATGGAAGGTAAAAGAGATTAGACTGGGCTTATACTCTTCAATGACCTTGTTTTTTTCACAGATATGAGCTCTCACTAATCTGAGACTGACTTCCTATTTTTTTTCTCTTTCTCCCAAAAGTGAGCTGGGGCAGGGGGAGAAATTACCTCATTTATGGTCACAGTTAGTTGACTTTGCAATGAATTCTCTCTGACTGTATCAAGTGCCTCCCACTTTTGAAAACTGTCTAATAAGTTTATTTTCCCTTTTCTTTCTTAATTGTTTTCTATCCTCTCTTTTACATGCCATTCCAAACTCTAAACGGTGGTTTCACCTGAGCAATCTAAATTCTGAGGACAGGCTTCACTTGAAACCCTTTTTCTTTGATTTTCTGTAGTACTAAGGATCGAACCCAGGGCCTGACACTTGCTAGGGACAGTGAATTTAAACTAGAGTCTCACATGTGTTAGCCAAGTGCTCTCTTACTGAGCTACTTTCCATCCCATTTTTTAAAAATTTTAAAGGTAAAAGAACAAAAGCATATTAACAAACATACAGACATAAACAAAACAACACAAAAATAATAAAAGCAATACAGAATTTAAGACAAGGTGATAGGAAATTAACAGTGGTGTTGTATTACATATTGTTATCTTCAAATTGGTTACTCAGTTAAACAAATATAGGCATATAAGATTGATCAAACAATTAAACATTAACTGCCCACTTTTTACATTTTATTTTGAGAGAGCAACTGCCTCAGCTGGTCAAGCTGGCCTTGAATTTGGAATCCTCTTGCCTCAGCCTTTTTACTTGTTTTAAAAACGGCCTTCCTAATGCCACCTCCAAATACAGTATGGAAGAAAATAGCCACACAATTATCTGGATGTATAGATCTTGTTTACTAGAATTTTTTTAGTTATTCATTTTGCTTTGATATTTCTCATATAAAACTTTTTGCATTTGTTTTGCATGTTCAAGTCTAAAACTTCAACTATAAGATCTACCCTATTTTAATAGTCCTCTGAAAGAACATAAACATTTTACCACTGAAGTTATTGAAAGACGTCGTAAGTTTGAAGATTCATTTTGATTAGAGAGATGTTAGAACATGGAGACCAGGGAAAAGTATACTTTCAGAAGGAAGAACATACCAGCACCTGTGAGCTAATCATCCTACCTTTCCTATTGAGGTACAAAAGCTAGAAAGACAGGAACTGTGGTCTCTGACATCTTGGTAGTGTTTTCAAAAGGGTCTTGTGTGCAACATTTACCCAAATATTTGCTAAATAACTGTAAAGCTAAAAAGCTATCCCGAAAAACACTGTCATTGTAATGAAAAAGATTTTCTTTAAAAAAAAAATAACCAGGAAAGGCACTAAGTAGTAACTGAAAATTCCTAACTACCCACAAGCAGGAATATTCATAAGGGAAATCAAAAACTAAAGAGCATAGTCCCCCAAAATAAAAGAACTCATAATCTGAGATCTGTAAATGTTGTAAAAAAAGGAACTAAAATAAAGTCCAGCTATTTTGTAAGAAAGTTCAAAGTAGAGTTTCATAGATTCAAGTGATATAGTGCTATTAAAACCAGCGAAGATCCTATAGAGTTTATATATATTTTTTCCTTTTGCCATATTAAAGCCTAAATCAAAACTTTGAAAGAATTCATTAATTCATTTAAAAGTAATTAAAAATTACTGCATGTTAATAGTAGCATTTTATTTTAAGGGGAAAAGTCTATGTGTCAAAACATTATAAAAGTAGAAAGACACACAGGGCTGGAAATGTTTTAAAATCTCTTTAATATCTAGCTTGTAAAATGGTGGACTCCTGTATGTGTCTCTGTGTTAATTCTGTTGCAATACAATACATTATGCAGCACCTGGAAAACCCACTATCTATATTCACAACAGAATGAGAGAGGGAACAAGTGGATAACATCTTCGCATGGCTCTGAAAAGCTTTGATCTTGCTAAGAGGATTTGGGACCCGTCAGGATCACACTTTGGGAATCTGTGATGCAGGAAATCAGAAGCAGGTGAAGGAGGGATGAGTCTGAAAGAATAGGAGAGACTTCAGTGGGCTGTGTTCTGCAGTGGAAGAATTCAGTTTCAAGACTTACATTTCCACCCATGATAGGCTCAGGGGTGCAAATTTGTAAACTTTCATTAGAGAAGACAAACTCTGGGCCCCTGGCTCAAGAATGGCCTCCTAGAGGATTGGTTCCCTAGGATTCACTTCATTCTGGTCAACCATCCAGGCACTCAAAGACTACTGCAGCTATGGTCCCAGGGGGCCTGGCTACTGTTCCCACTGACAGCAGACCTTAGTAGTGTGTATGTGACATCTGTTGTATTCGCATGCAGAATGTGAGAGTTATCAAGTCAGGGAGATTTCCAACCACAGGTCAAAGAAAGTTTGGGAAGTCAGGCAAGTACTGTAGCTTTTGAGAGGTCAATGCATGAAGTTGTAGAAATGAAGTCAGAGGTGCAGTGGGAACCCCAGAAAGTCACATATGTCAGTAATGTGGAATGTCTGCCAAGGTAAGCTGCAGACGCTAGGAGGAGCTAGCCCCAGAAGAGGCCGTGTGGGTTGTAACTCAGAAGGCCATAAACACAGGGCCACCCTATCCCTTTAGAAGTTACACTGTATCGCTGTGTGCTATAGATGCTAGATATGGACCTACAGGATTTAATGTTCACCTGGCTATGTTTTTTGTTGTTCTTGATCCTATTCTTTTCTAGCCCCCATCATGCCTCCATTTTTAGAATGGGAATGTTTACCCTAGCCATTGTAGCATGGTATTATGTAACTCTTCTTAAATAGGTGTTCCCATCTAAGAATTTGCCTTGGGTCTCAAAAAAGAGTTTGAATTGGATTTTTGAAAAATATTGAAACTATTGTGTCTTGGGGCAAAGAATGATTGTGTTTCCATTTGTATTGTAGGATAGTTGTAATAGGTTAGGCAGATTTATGAACTTGCTATTATGTTCATTTGGAGATAAGTACGTTTTATGGACATGTGTTTGAGTATGGATGCGACAACAGGTAGGATGTGGCAGTAAATGTGGAGTATCAACTTGACTGTCTTTAAGATCCAGCCAGGGTAGAGTGGCGCACACTTCTGTGTGTCTGGGTGCATCATGGTGGTGTCATTTTGAGGTCTATGTTTGGACCTTCTTCCTTTCTAACAGTGTTCCTTTGCTCTGAGCCTTGAACTAAGCAGCTTTCATCTACCACACCTTTGTGTTGCGATGTTTCTGCCTAGGAACCAGTTGATCTTGGACTGAGCCTCCTTTACCATGAGCCAGTTTAAGCCTCTCCTTCTTTATTTGTTTTGTTTTGTTTTTTTTTTGCGGTACTGGGGATCGAACTCAGGACCCTGCGCTTGCTAGGCAAGCGCTTATTCCACTGAGCTATATCCCCAGCCCCCTGCTTCTTTAAATTGTACGTTAGGTATTGAGTCTCCATGTGAGCAATGAGAAAACTAATATTCCTCCTTCCCTGGAGTTTTCTACCCTCCCTTTTATGTGTATCCCCTCATTATAACATATCCTATGCTAGATTTAGAATTTGGTTCAATGTCACCAAATGATTCGTAGTAATAGAGGCTTGGTCCTCTTTATAGACCTATGAGGAAATGGTAGACCCTTTAAGAGGTGGGGCACAGCAGAGGTCCTTAAGTCACTGAGGGGATGAGGTGGTACCCATGGAATCCTTTGCACGCCTAAGAAGATTATTAGAAAAAGACAAAGCCCACTCCTCTTCATCCTCTGTCGTCTAGTTCCAGATGTGACACTTGCTTACCTTTTGTACACTGCTGCCCCTGCTATTGGCACCAAGAGGTGATGCAGCCCAGGAGTGGTCCTCACACCTGAACTGTGCCATTTGGACTTTGAACACCTAGCACTAGGAGGTAAATAATATTCTTCATAAGTGGCCTATTTCAAGTGTTTTGTTAAGTGATAAAGAGCTGACTAATATATATTACATACTAAAGATTTGCACAATTTATTTGTCTGGGTTTTTTTTCCTTTCCTTTCAATATTGTTTATTGTCTTTCCACATATGTGCCATAAGGGCATGAATTTTGGTTTTGATAATGGATTTATGTATCCCCAGCTTGTAGAATGATATCTCATACGTACATAAATGTTTGCAAAATGTATAAATAGTTGCTGATGTTTTAGATTAAAATGTGAAAGCTGTGGCATCAGGGACGGGGATAAAATGTCTCTGATGAGGGTAAAAATGTAAAGTGGAGTAAAGCAGGGAGGCAAATAGCAGGTGAGTGGAACTATGCTTGTTCCAGTCAGACCTCACAAGGGCAACCATACAGGACACATAATTTACAAAATTATTTTATAATAGTGACCCAAAGAGTCATACACAAAAAGAGTACAGGAAATCTGTCCACACACTAACAACTGAGGAATCCAGCTGAGGGCCAGGATCCCACGGTCGTGTCCTCCATGAGTCCAGCTGAAGACCTACAGCCCATAATGATGCACCCCCACAAGTCCACCTGGAGGCCAAGAGCCCACGACAATGTCTCACGCAGGCCTGTTTCACGAATCTGTGGTGGGAAGGCCCAAAGGTCAGTGGTGGGAGCTAGAAAGTCTGTGCCAGCGGGATGAAGGATCTGCGCTAGCAGGCCGAGGGATCTGCACTGGTGCCAGGAAGTGCCATTCAAAGTAAGAACCAGAGCGCCCCTGAAATGTACCACAGCATCCTCAGCAAAAGCAGGGTTCAAAGCTTCTCTGACGATGAGAACAGTCGAGTTCCCATCAGGAAAGCCGAGGCAAAAACTTCTCTGGGAGATTGAACAGTGTTCCCCCAAAGTGAACCCCGTACTCATTCTCAGTGACACGAGGTCCCGAGCTCCTCCAACGATGAGGACATCCGAGTTCATCAGGAAAACCAGCATGATGAGCTTCTCTAGGAAAACCAACAGCTCTCTACAGCTTCTCCTCATGTTCTCCAGTTCTGCCTCTTATGCTGCTGGCAACAATCCTCATGTGGGCCTCTCACACCTGGTACCACATTGATCATTTTATCTGGATGTTACAAGTTCACCAGCAGTTCTCAATCCACCACAACGCTTGATGGGAGAAAAGTGTTCATGCGGTCAAGCATTAGATAAGAAGGTGCTCTTGACAATAATGAAAGGTAAACCTTAAAATTGGCTTTGTGTGGAGGCTGTGAAGTCTGGGGAGACTGGAGACTGTCAAAAATAGAACTGTTTTTGAGCCATTAAGATACGTGATCTTCCTGGAGGCATAGGCTAAATGAAGTATTTTCCTGGTTTTCCCCAGGTCTGTATCTTGTGATATATCAAATGGATTTCAGCTTCAAAAACCAGTCCCTCATGAGTCCAGGATGTACCCAGTCTCTTGCTTAATGTATATAACATAGCTTATATAAGCCTTTTTGACAGACTATCAATAATAGAGTGAAAGAAAAAAATGAAAATATGGATTCAAGAATATCTGGATTATATTCTATTATGGTCAGTAAGTTATATTAAGTCCTAGTTTAACTTTTATCAGTTTATCAAAAATAATGCTGGCAAATGGGTTTTATTTTTTGTTAAGGTCTTGACGTTTGACTGTACCACTGCAGGACACTTAACAATCCTCAGTGAAGAAACTCTTCCACAACGGAAAGTCTATGGAGCCAAGTTTGGAGGTTAAAAACTCAGTAATGAATCTTCTTGCTCTTGTGGGTTATCTCAGATCCTTAGCATTATTCTAATGTCATTTTTAATGTGAATTTCCATGCTATTTTAATTCATTAGTCATGGGCTATCATTTTTTGAAGTAATTACTGTAATTTCATCAAATGACATAATTATAGTAAATACTTTGATGTAATTACCATAAATATGGAAAGAGACACCCAAAGGTGTAATAATGTCACAAAATAAGATATTTATGATGTGTAAAGACAAATTATGATGACATTTATGACATGTAATAACATCACAGAGTTCTGTGTTTGTGTTGTATAAAGAATAATGATATAAATAGCATGTAAAATTACATCATGTAGATTAATTTCTTTTATAAATGGTAGAGAGACTTGAGAGCCCTATAAGGCCTCAGTTTCAGATTAATAGATCATTGCCACTTTTCAGTATTTTTTTCCTTTGAACCCTAATAAGAAACTATGCTATTTTACTAGGGTAAAATAATTTCCCTTTAAAAGCATAGATATAGACATAAAGCAGAGACAAAAAATGAGAGAGTATATTTGGCCATTGAAAAATATTCACTTGCAGTTTAGAAAAATAATTTTATATATGTTTGGAAGAAAAGTCAATATTTAGTCCATATCTTCAATAGAAGATAATAAGTCATTTTAATATTTTCTTGAAAAGCAATTGAATTGACTATTTGCTACTTTCTAGAGCAGATCCCCATGTAGTTGAAAGATTTGTTCTCTTGTTAGATTAAATTTTGAGTAAGTGGAGAAATCACTTTGCATACCTACATTTTGATTACTGGAATGATTTTAAGGGAAAAGGAAAGTGGAAAATCCCAAGCTTGAAACAAACCCTAATTTTGTGAACTTCAGTTTTTGTTAGACTGAGACAGATAAGCCCCTTAAGAATAACTCCTACTGGAAAATTGTACATGGGGTGAAACGTATCATGGGCTTCAATTAGTTGATTTATAGTGCTCTCAGTGAAAAATGTCTTCTTGTATAGAAGAGAATCCAGCATCAGAAAAAGATAAATTTTCCTAAATATATTGAGAGTTAACTAATGCATTTTCATGCATTCATCTGATCTGCTAATGTCTCATATTACTTAGCCAATCAAGATAGTCACTCTCTTTTCTTGTACTCTCTCATGTTACTTGAAAGTCTCTGACCATTCTATAGCCTGAATAGTCATCACGAACATGATAATGTTTTAGGGCACAGTAATTTTCCTTTCATGGGTACTTAATTATTCTAGGTGACCAAGTGATAATTTTAAGTATCTTGACATATTTTCCATAGACTGCCAAAGCATCATTCACTAATAGTAAACATTATATTTGTGTTTTGTTTGTAAAACCAATTGGTCCACCCATAGATTCCTGTTTCTTTGAAAGTGTGTAACCTACCAGCTCTTCTTATCTCAACTTCTGAATTTGGAGGGTGTTTACTTGCAAAAAGTGCATCTATTCCACCTGTTTTGACAAGTAAACAAACTTATTAAATCATACTCTAGAGTTCACCTAACTAAACATGAAGACCAACAAACTAGGATCTATCAGAGAAAAACAAATACAAATAATATCATTAAACTTCTTCTGTGCACAGTACCACTTTATGGGGGACAGTGTAGCTCTTCCCTGGTAAGATGTGCAAAATGCCATGAAAAGTTGCTTCTAACACATTTGCCTTTGCTGTATCTGAAAGTTCAAAGTTCCTGTGCCCCATGCCTCTTAACAATCAGAAAATGGTCACAGAAATGTGACAAACTGCTCACATTGCTCTTCAGGGAAGCCGCTGCTTTGCTTTAACTGATTATTGGAAGCCACATCATGTGTGTTTGCCTCAGCCACATGGGACATAGAAAGTGTGCTCTTGACCTCAAACTTGAAGAAGAAATCATAAGGTGGAAAGTTACCCTAAAACATAGGAATGGCTTTCCAAAATTTCTGGACTACCCTAATTTTTATACATGTTTACTACAAGTGGGAAATACCCTTTGGGACCTCAGATTTAGAAAACATGTGTCAATGTTTTAAATTCTTCCAAAACCATACCACTAAAAATGTATGCTCTTATTAAATTACAAAGGCATGTACATGCATCTGGGCTTGTCCCATTTTTTAACTCTGCCTCTGAGAAGGAGGTTGTGGTAATCAAGAAGAGAACGCAAATGAATCTTTATCTGCATGGTTGCTCAAGTAAAACATTGCACTAAAAAATAAATGCCATTGCACTTTTTTGAGTTTATTGTCATCAGACTCCCTCTATTAATTTAGAATTCTTTTGTTTTCTACTAGATTACCAAGAGTCACGATACTATATCTGCCAAGGAATTGACTAGTATCAGGTAACAGGAATTCAAACCTCAGTTCCTTTACATGA